>BLBF01000032.1:33005426-33042366 GCA_015471245.1 Laticauda colubrina
ACTGCACACTGCACTTTATTTATTTATCCAAGGCTCTTATTATGACTCTCTTCTCCAGCAGCTTCAAAGCCAAGCCTCAAGTGTTGAAATATTGATAAGAGTCCAGGAAAACACCCTGTAATAATATTTTTCTGTGCTCTCCCTCCATCTTATCACATTAAAATGTCCTTGAGAAGGAGTGTTTATACATTTCTCCCCAATTCAAATAAAGTACTTTCAAGCCTCTAGTTGGCAGTGTTGCAAGATCTCTTAATACTTTTTCCCCCCCCAGCCAGAAAAAGGAGTAATGTATACAAAACTCAGAGGAAAAGAAAAAAAAAACCAAAGGGGGCCTCTGTCCTAAAGAAAATTAAAAAATCAAAAGAAGCATAAAAATATATATAAGAAAAAATTCAATCTGGTTACCTACAAAATCACATTAAAGTCCTCAGAAAAAAAAATAGTAAGGAAAGAATCCAAGCCTCAATTTGACATCACTTAAAAAACGCCGCTCAACCAGATTCCAGTCAGACAAAAATAAAGCCACAGGTTTCTTCTTTGTTCAGGATATCCTTTCAGGTCTCAACCAATTTGCAACACAAAAGAAGTTTCTCACCCAACCGACACACGCTCGCTCCAGCCACTTTCTTTTCGGAGCTGTCCCGACTTTCCACCACCAGCAAAAGGGCTTCTCCCGGATCAAATCAGAGATTGGCGATATCTCTGGGATCCTGGGACTGTGCCCTTCACAATCCCCGTCTCTACCGACCAGGGGCGAAAATATCAGCTGAGATCTCAGAGCCCCGAGATCTCAGCTGTAGCACCGAGACGAAGCTCCGCCTTCTCCCCAGCTTATAATTTTTACCATGGAGAGGCCCATAACATTTTAACACACTTGCACCATTTATAAAAAGCATATAGATGCCCCAAAGTGACTGCTGGAGAACAGATCTATTCTGAGTTGAATTGTGTCCAAAGATAGAGAGTGTTCAGAGTACTGCAGCGTAAATTCAGCGCCAGAAAAGTAAACACTAGTAAAAAGTAAAATAGTAAATAGCTATTAAAAAATAGTAAAAAGTAAATAGCTGAGGCTTCATTTCACTTCTTTATAAACACAAATAAATTTTACAATACCAGTTGTAGATTTCTTCAACATGGAGCAAAAACTCAAACAGAAGCAGACATGTTACAGGTTCAGAACAGAACAGCAATTCAGGAGCTCAGAAACAGACATTAGTTTCACTTTAGTTCAGCAGGCAAACAAACAAGTTAGTTTCTCTTTCAATTTAGAGCCGAACACAGGAACAGAGATAAACCATGCCCAGATTCTCTTTAAATTTCAGCCCTCAATTCAGCTCTCATTGGCTGACCTTGTTACTAAGCTCTATTCCAGTTCATGTTTTTCTTCCTGTCTGTTCTCAGGAAGAAACCTGAGAAAAAAGAAGTGAGGGGGAGCAGTCCTTTGGGAAGTGTTGGAAGACCTGTAGAAACCATGGCTATTTATTGTTTATCATTCCTAAAATGAACCTCCATAACCAAACCCTTCCTTTGACCCAATGAAGTGTCGAAGTCTAACCCATAAAATGAGGTTGTGGTTTAGCATGACTAAAGAAGCTGGCCACGATTTCATCATCATGTCAACTTGAATTTAGATTTGGAGGAAATTATTTTTGTTTCTAAAATATTAGAAATGGCAATGATTTCCTGTTTCTCAAAATAAAGCGTCTTTCTAAAGTAAGGGGTTTGTCTGGAAATCTACCAATTCTACTGCTACTAGCTTACATGCAGAGGTCAAAATGATGGTTTATTTTGGGATCCTACTTTAGTTTGTACAACTTAATGTGGGGTACATTATGTTCCCTCCTCCTGTTTTCCAATAGACAGTAAAGAACATGACCTTGATGGAGATATGCACAATGCTGTTTCTCCTAAGCAAAAGGGCCTAAACATATTTAAATTCAGCAATGTCTAGATAACATTAAGAAGTGGCTCAGGCACCACCTCCCATAATTCACTGAACTATAGAAAGGAGGAAGGGCACAGCACAATCAGATTTGCAGGATTCTGTTGTTTCAGCCAATCTCAGTAAGAGTAGTTTAGCCATCCATGTGGTGTTATCATGGTCTGGTCCACCTAATGGACATTTTTGCACAACAACGATCCTGTGATATGGGATGGACTTAAGAGAGGGTTTCTGGCTCAAAACCACCCAGCTTACTTTTGTGTTCATCATTGCAATAATTAACGAACACAAAGAAAGACATATTTAAAAGTATTGATAACCTGGGGAAGGAAAATGAGCCCTTTCATATTGTTTCTGTCTAATCTGCAGATGCTTTGTAAATGAGCAGCACGATGGCTCCCATTTTCTTGCCACACGAGAAGATGGATTTCTCCGTTTCCAACTGGATACATTTACCTTCATTGGAGCCTCCAACAATCAGGTTAAGATAGAAGATGGAAGAAATGGAAGTTGATTTTTAAATGTAGGGCTAGGATACTTGATTAGTGTGTGGGTATGAGTTGGGGTGGAAAATCTAAGTACATTATGATATCATATATCATCTTATATCATCTTCAAAAGATGAGGAATAAAGCCATCCTCCTAACTTAGTTCGGGAACTGTCTGTATTGAGGTGAGGTATTGAAATGGAAGAAGTCCTTCTTATGCATCACAACAGATGCCAATTATTATTATTAATAGTAATTATGCCAACAATAGCAGATGCTTTGGTGTGTTGGAAAAATTATCCTTCTGGGTTCAGTTCCAAGTGAGGAAAAAGACACTGGAAACATGGAGGCTGTTTTGAAAGATGGTTTAATGGTGGACAGGACCACATGGCTTGGAACTCCAAAGTGAAAAGGATGATCACATGCTTCAAGGTGAAGGAAAAGATCAAGGAGGAGGAGGAGGTCTGAAAGTGCCTGGTTTTATACCCTCTGTTGGGATTTGAATTTGAGCTTGTATTCTGAGTGGTTGTCAAACTCCCATGGGGCCATGCAGGGGCAACTCTGTAGGCTGTCCTGATTCCCAGGGTTGGTTGAGCCTTGCTGGATGATGATGAAATGAAACGGCTTTAGGCAATTGCTATAGCTTTACCTGGAGATCTTTGTTACGTAAAATATTCTGGCCCAGTCCTTAATGGCCCACAAAGGTTGGGGTGAGCTTCTGAGGTAAGTTTCTGCTTCTGAGTTTCTACTCTTTTTAGGGGAAATATTCTGCCTTTTTTAACATTTCTTAGGATATTTCATTTTTCTAGGAGAGGGGTGGGTGCTAACTTCCTACAGGTGTAAGGGATTACTATGGATTTTTCTGTACTTTGTCTTCCCTTTCTCAAATACAGGACAGGTACAGTTACCAGCTAACATCTATTCTGATTCTTTTAGATCTACCTCATCTGCCACTTGAAGGCAGTACCTGTGGGCTCAGCAAACCATCTCAACAAGGCATGTTCCTATGATCACACTACTGCAACCTGGAGCTCTCACGAGGGGGTTGACTGCTCCTGTTGTGCATCTCATACTGGCTGTGGCAGCAAAAAAAGAAAAAGGAGACAGCAGCAGAGGAGAGGTAGTGTGATCTCCCATATTAGAATGCTCCATCTCAGGCATCTGGTGGATCTGATCCCACTTTGGCCTCTGGTACCAGGAGGAGATTTGGGCCCTTGACGAGATTGCGTCTTGGGTGCCAACCCCTGTTGGTCAGTCCCAGCATGTCCTTTCATATTCTGTGTTGCTCTGAGAAATGAAGTGCTAGAATCAATACCTGGACAATGATTAAAAAAGAGAGAGAGAGAACGAGGGCTCCTGAAATTCCTGGTTTTAATTTATAAACCCTTATACCTTGGTGCCCAGATATCTCTTCTACAGCCAGAATCAGCCCATCCAATGTAGCTGTCCTGGGGGGAAATGCTGGTTGTGGTTCCATACTTCTGAGGCAAGAGAGGCTGAAGCTACAAGACATTATTTCTGAATAATGGTACCCATATTTGGAAATAGCCTCCTGGAAGTAAGATTAGGTTCCTCTGAGGTAGCTTTCCAGAGGCTGTTGAAATCAGAGCTCAGAACATTTTTTTCAGAGGATATTTGGGGGTTAATGGGTTTATTGGTTATTGTTTTTTTCTTTTCTTTTGTATTTTTGGGTCAGGCTTTTTTTTTTAATTATTACTGTAGACCCAAATATCTCCAAGAGTCCAGTGTATAAATTTAAAAAATAATATCCTCCTTACAGGATAAACCTTGAGCTTCAATGTTTGTTATTTAAAAGTTCAGCAAAACAATGCTTTATTTACTGGCCTTGTTTGGCACCTGCTCAAATAGATGCATCAGTGTGTTCCTCTACATTAGCAGAGTTCAGGCTAATTTGGGAATTCTGAATTCCATAAAATTTATTTACTTATCAAATTTCTACACCAACCATCTCACATGTATTTCAAGTAGAATTAAAAGAACAGCATGGATAAATTGAATCACTTTGCATAAGAGACATTGTGGTAATCATGGACCACAATGTCAGGGTTGAATTCCAAACTCTTATTCACCTCTTTCCAGGAACATTTGGAGAAGGAGACCTCACACTTGGTCCCATTGAACTGAAAGGGGAGCAGGCCCAGACCTCTTTGCAGAACAGCTCTCGGACTTTGGAGCTGGTGTCCATTGTGACCAACTTTGCCCCTGCTATATCCAACACATCCCCTGCTGCTGGGCCATTTCTGAACCAGATGGCGAATATTATCATGAGGAAAGAAAAAATTAAAGAAGATGTAAACGGTGAGAATATCAAATTTTTCCATTTTTCAATGGGTTGAGATTTGGGCAGGGGGTGGTACAGAATCGAGGCCATAGATATGATAATGTTTTACAGAACAATTGGTAAGAGGGCAAACTGCACATTTCTTCCTTCATGCTGCAGTGGCCAATGGATCTGGTGTTGGTAGAAATAAACATATCAGCCATTTTTTATGCTGCAAATATTTCCATCCTATATATCGGGGTCCCCAAACTTGGCAACTTTAAGGCTTGTGAGCTTCAACTCCCAGAATTCTCCAGCCAGCTGGATAATTCTGGGAGTTGAAGTCCACAAGCCTAAAAGTTGCCAAGTTTGGAGACCTCTGTTATAGATGCATGTATGTAAGAAACAGTTGTAAACATAATAATCAGGGAGAATAAGCCCTTTAATTATAAGCTAATTTTTTTGTAAAGCTGCCTGCAAATACTGAATTCCACTTGTGATTCTTGAGAATCCAGTAGCTGTATTGGGGGGGGGGGGGGGGTGTTTGGTTTTTGCTGGGTTTTCCTTCTGATCTATAGGCAATAATGCAATGTCAACATTTCCTTTCTCCAGAGAAGTAAGCTTTTTATAGCAAAGAACAACATAGTCTTGTGAAATCTCTTAATTTTTAACTATGTATTATGGTATAAGATTTCACAGCTTGATCAGGCTTAATTGGGTACATGAGAAATTGTCATAAGGCTAAATGTTTGAAACAGGGCTTTGCTACCAGATCTTATCATTGGCAAACGCTCTGCTATGAAAGATTGTTGATCAAAATACAGATTCTGGTACTTTCTGTAGTAATAATGTATTTCTGATGCATGAAGGAGCAAAGTCCTTTATATAGTTTCAGCTTGATGTTCTCCAAAGAAGGTACAAGTCAGATCTCAGGGCTTTTCCTCTGCCAAATTAAAGTTTTCAGCAAAAAACTTTACCTGAGTGAAATCTGCTATCCCCATTGTGGATCCTTCTCCTGCCTCTATTTTGTCTGTTCTTGGTCAGTGTCCATCATCTGATTTTCTTTTTAAGGGGTCCCTTTCCCTTGAAAGCTGCCTTTGGACTGGGTCAAAATAAGGAAGCATTATGTTAATACTAATACATATAGCTAAGGGCCACTTCAGCTTGTTTTGCTGATAAATGAGGCCAAAATCATGGGCACACAACCCCAAAGATCTACTGCCAGAGTGCCAGGGCATGTTTGTACTCTGGTTAGGTGCAAGTGGGGAAAGCACCTAACACCAGGGCAGGAAAGGCTACCCCAACAGAGTATTTTTTTTCCAATGGCCTTTCAAATCTAAGGAGATATTCAAAGAGAAGGCCACAGCTGTGTTCATAGTATACAGTTAGCAGTTGCCTCATGACATTTGCATTAGACCAGATATGATCTATACAACAAACATTCCCTCTGTGTAACAACACCAAGACTTTCTTTGAAGCCTTGGTTTAATCAGAGAACTTGTGTTTGAACCCAAAAGATTAGTGCATAAAACAAGTGTGCAGTGGCATTTCTGCAGCATACATTTGGAACTGAGTAGCATGAGGCATTCCAATTTGGAGTGGAAATGAAGAGAGCTCTTTGGATCTGATATGGTTGTCAATCATCCATCTAAAAAGGTTGAGAGAATGAAGAGGTCCAGGAAGCATTTGGTTTTCTAGCTGATAAACTAGTAATGATTCAGTTAGTTATCTTCTCTGTGAATTGGCATTCTGAATTTCCATTCTCTCTTTGCCTCATTTATTCTCCTTACAGGGTTTCATCTCCCCTTTTCCACTGCCACCATTGTCATATTAGTTGCCTGTTCCTTCATTGTCTTGGTGTCCATCCTGGGCTGTTTCTACTCCAACAAACATTCACGCAGAAGATACCAAATGGGGATGATCCAGTCAGTTCTGAGAGAAACTGATGCTGTGGCCATGGCACCTGCATCAGTTGGAACATCTGGCACTGGAACCTCTGGGCAGTCCAGCATTACATCTATACAACCTGATGATTTAGTAGCTGTATTTTAGAAAGGCAAATATACTCTCTTCTGAATAGCAAGTATTTAAGAAAATAAATATGCCAATGCAAAACAGAAAGTGTAATTGTGTAATGTGTAAAAGCCCATGTCACACTGCACCAACGGATGCAAAGAGGATGTAAAATGGAATAAAAAAGCTTGCCATCCGTTGGAAAACGCTATGCATCCATTGTGTATTCATTGCATACGTGTTTCATACGCTCTATCTGTCCAGGATCCGTCTACTGAGATTTCATCCACTCAAAAGGTTTTGAGCTGCACAAAACTTTTTGAGCGGATGAACTTTCCACCGCGTCCGTTCTATATCCACGACACATACGGGGAACAAACGTTCTACGTCCGTCGTCATCCGTTAAACATCCGCTGTATCCGCTTGGCATCCGCTGCGCATCCACGCAACTCGCATCCACTCCAGAGGAAAACGGAAAGAGGGAAGAAGCAAAACGGACGCAGAACGTCCACACAGCGTTAGTAGCATGGATATAGAGAGGATGAAAGCGGATGCACCTCGGACATAAAGCATTAAAACGGAAAAAACGTTTGTATATGGGATGTATCTCAGATATTTAGGATGTCTGGAGGATGTCTAGAGGATGCAGAAGGACACCCAGCGGAAAACCGATATTTCTATAAAAAGGGGGAGGAAATCACCTGGATCTCATTTTCAGTCCAGCAGACATGGTGTGCAGACCTCTTCAACCTTGCTCTTGCTCAACATCATCCATTGATCTCCACCATGGATCAATGCACACTCCTTTTGGTAGCCGCCATCATTCAACACCAGAACCAAGCCCTCTTCAGGCTTTTTCACCTTTTCTACGCAAAGAGAGGGAGACGTCCAAGAACTGTGTGGGTCCGACGATGGATCGGGAGAAGAGCAGAGTTTGGATTCTATTACAAGCTGCTGGTGGAGCTGAGGAATGAAGACACTCGTGCATTCCAGCACTTCATGAGGATGCCACCAGCCATGTTTGACGAAGTTGTGGAGCGTCTGAGACCCAGGTTGACCAAGGCAAACACCAACTTCCGTCCCAGCCTGGACCCTGGACTGAAGGTGGCACTGACTCTGCACCACCTGGCCTCTGGGACCACGTACAGAAACATGCAGTATGCCTGGAGGGTGCCACACAACACCATCAGCATTGTGGTCAGAGAAGTGGTGCAGGTCATCATCGAAGAATATGTGGAGGAGCTCCTCCAGTGTCCCACCACTGAAGAAGGCTGGAAGAAAGTTGCAGAAGAGTGGTATCAGAGGTGGAGCTTCCCCCACACCGTTGGAGCCATAGATGGGAAGCACATGGCCTGCAAAGCTCCAGCCAACTCAGGGTCCACTTATCACAACTACAAGGGCTTCTTCAGCATCATCCTCTTTGCCATGGTTGATGCTGACTACAAGTTCATGTACATCGATGCTTCAGGCAATGGGTCAGCTTCAGATGCCCAGGTATACAATGCCAGTGACCTCAAGGAGGGGCTGGAACACAACCTCATCATGGGTTTTCCAGATCCAGACCCCCTGCCCAACGACACACAAGATGTGCCCTACTTCATCGAGGGGGATGACGCCTTCTCCCTCAGAACCTACCTCATGAAGCCCTACACTTCCAGATGCCTCACCCATGAAGAGAGGATCTTCAACTACAGGCTGTCCAGGGCAAGATGGGTGGTGGAGAATGCCTTTGGCATCCTGGCCAACAGGTTCCAGGTACTTCTCACCACCATGCAGCATTGCCCAGAGACTGTGAGGAACATCATGGAAGCTTGCTGCATCCTGCACAATCTCATGCGTACCCGCTACCCAGTGTTCCAAAACAGGCTTGTGGACCGTCAACAAGGCAATGGGGACATGGAGCCTAGTGAATGGAGGCAAGGGCGAAACCTGATAGACACTGTGGATGTGCAAGGCCCCAACAGGGCTTCACGTGAAGGGAAGAAGCAGCGCAACCTCCTGAAACATTGGTGCAACTCCCCAGCTCGAGCAGTGGAGTGGCAAGACAGGATGATAGATGGTTAATGGATGCTTCCTTCAGCCTGTCTCATAACACTGATAAGATTGTGCCATGTATGTTGAGTGGCCCTACAATGAACAGGGCATTTAATAAAGAGTTGTGTTTATGTTGAAATGTGTTGATCAATGATTAAATTGTTATTGATAATAAAGGGCAATATGTGTGGCAGCTGGGAGGGTGGACCATACAGTCCCACTATGCTTGCACTGGAGGTTTATCCATCCCACAGCTATCCTTGCCTATCTCACAGCTATTATCCATCCCACAGCTATCCTTGCCCATCCCACAAGCATGCAAAGGCTTAACCATTTTCTAAAAGTTTCCACCAAGACTTTATTAAGTAAAAGAAATGAACCAAGTGTGTGAAGCAAAGATAACCTTTTCTTAATAACAAACTGTAAAAGCAAAATGACCCAAGTAAAGTGTCTCAAGCAAAGATGACAGGTAACAGGTAACAGGTAACAACTCAGTCTCTGGCACTGTTCTCAATCACTCTGAGGCATGCCCATGGTCTCAGGTGTAAAGGGTCCAGGGGCTGTGGAGGTGGCAGTGGCTGGAGTTCTGGTCTGAGGCGCCATTGGGGTGCCTGGCCCCGAGAGTACAACAGGAGATGGTGTGTGCAGGAAGCTCTCAGAGAGCTGGCTCAGTCCTGTGAGGTTGAGAGGCCCTTCATCCAGGACCTGGGATGTCAGTCCCAAGATCAATGACAGATGTTCTGAGGATGGGCTTGGCTGTGGGGTGGAAGAAGGAGGAGTGTAGTGGGGCTTTCTGGTCTGCTGCTGGGTGAGATGAGGCATCGGTGGCATCTGTGGTGTCGGTGGCATCTGTGGCGTCGGTGGCGGTGGCATCGGTGGCATCTGTGGCAGGTGATGAACCTGTGCCTGGACTGGGAAGGGCTGCCTCTGTTGAGGGAATTCCTGGTAGCCATAGCCTTGGTAGGAGAGGGGCTGTTGAAAGCCTTGGAAGGGCTGTGACATCGCCTGGGGTGGAGGAGAAGACCTGGAGTGGGTGGGAGCAGGTTCAGCTGGACCTGGATGGTGGTGCAGAAGCGCAGTGATCCTCTCCTTCATCACCTGGTACTGGGGCTCGGGCATGTCCATGAGGGTCTGGGTCACGTAGGTGAGGAAGTGCGGTTTGAGGATGAAATCTCGAAGTGTACCAGCTGTGAGAGGAGATCTGCACTATTCTTGATTGTATCCCTGATCTCCAAGAGGACAGTGTGGCTCTGTCCCTCTGGTCTGCCTCTCTGCCTGCTTTCTGTGGAGGTGGAGCTGGGGATGGGGGTGGGTTGGTCTCTAGTGGCTGTGGCCTCCTCTTGCTCCATCTGTGTCAGGGGATCCTCCACATCCTCCGGCATGGGGTGTGCAGCTGTTGGGGGGGTCTCTGTCGTGGGGCCCTCCAAAGAAACCTGCCTGGACACACTGGCTGTTTCCTGGCTGGAAGAGGAGTGCCTCTCTGTGGGCTGTCTGAGGGAGAGGGTTGACAGAGGGGCTGCTCCTCGGTGGCGGATCTCACCCTCCAGGAAGCTGCACTTGGCCATGACGTAGATCTCCCGGTTGGTGAGCTTGACAGCGGCCTGCCCGGATCTCTTCAGGTGCAGCTTGCCATACCAGGTGTGCATATGTTTCCACCACCCCAGGAGGACATCAGAAGTGTAGCCCAGGCTCTCCGCCTTCTCTCTCCAAGCCGCCTGCTTCCGCTTGGTGTCTCGATATAGCCTGTGGCCCTTCCTCCACAGGTACTTGTTCTCCCTCAGCCATTTGAGCACCTCCTCCTCATGGTCCTCTGCAATGGAGTACTGTTTCCTCTCCCCCTTCTCCTTCTCCTTCGATTGCCTCTTCCTCCCTCTGGCAGGGCCTTCTGGGCCCTCATCAGCAGGGCTTTGAGGGCCTTGGGGCTGGTCCACCAGACCAGCAGCACCAGCAGCAGTAGCAGCAGCAGCAGGAGCAGGACCAGCAACAGAAGCACCAGCAACAGAATCACCAGCACCACCAGCAGCACCACCACCAGCAGCAGCAGGAGAAGCACCAGCAGCAGCACCAGCAGAAGCACCAGCAGCAGCAGAGTCAGCGCCAGGGGGTGGGATGGTGGTTCTGTCCTTCTTTCCAGGGCTGGCAGGATTAGGCACAGGCTTCCTCTTCTTCCCCATGGTCTCTGATGAAGATGTCTCTGGCAGCAGGTCTTTCCTCTGAATGCTGGCCGTGTGCGAGCTGCTTCCTTTTATATCCGTGGGGCTGACACAATGCATCCTCCCCACATGCACAGTGAACGCTTTGCATCCTCTAGGCATCCGCTAGGCATCCGTGATGCATCCGCATCATCTGCTACACATCCGCCCCTTCTTCTACACGTCCGCTTTGCTATTCTCCCCCGGAAGCCCTGTGGACGTGCCATCCGCTTCCATCCGCTAGGCTTCCATTGAGCATCCGCTTAACATCCTCGCTACGTCCTCTCCCCGTCCATTCCCTTCCGTTCTTTTCCGTTCTGTTTATGCAAATTTGGGGCACTTTTGAGAGCGGATAACAATGGATGGAAATTTTGCTCGTCCGCTCTGTCCTTTTTACATACGTTTTGCATCCGTCGGCCAGTGTGACCTAGCCTTAACAAATCAAATTTTTTTCATAGTCATAGACCAAGGTAATATGCATACTCAACCCAACTCTAATCCACAAAATGTTTCAGATGTCCCAGTACATGAGTTTATAATAACAACTGGCAAATATTTTGTAAGGAAACTCAGGGTGAGTTCCAAAACCAGAACTAGCTTGCTGGTTTTGCACTCTGCAAATTTATTTCATCTGCTATCATTGCAAATATATTTCTTACACACAAAAACATTACTGGCTATTAATTGCTTTGTTGATCAGCTGAAACACAACTCCAGATATCATCTGACTCCTTGTCACACTTTAAGCGGCTTACCTTCAGCCATCCACATGGAGAGTTATATTTAGAAATCTTTAATACTCAAGAATTAGAGAGTACAGGACTAAATGTCCTTCTCGGTTCACATGGACCCTTCCTCCAAAGCTCATTATAATACATCTCACACACGTAATCCTCAGATGGCAGGGTGTGGGGGAGACTAATGTAGAATTAGGATGCTCAAGATATTCCTAACACGGCTTACATATATATAGTCTGGGCATAACTGAAGATCCATAGCAACATGATTTCAATAACTTACTTTGTTCTTAAATTCAGGTTTGGGGTGGCAGTGGAGAAACAGTAGCACCAGATTTCTATTGGTGGAGAACTCAGCTACCTGTTTCTCTTTTAGTCTCATCCCCAAAATGTCAGGCTTGTGTGTTTACCCCAAACCAAGCTTGCTTGCTTCCTTTCTCTGGAGGTTGTGTGATGAGAGAACAACAAGAAGAAGAAGAGCAAAAGATGAGCCTTTCTTCATTTGCACCCAGTTGCAGCATAGTCCTTGCCCCTAAACCTCAGCTGCCTTGATTTGATTCCCCAAGTCATACCTTGTTCTTAGCTGTAGCAGGATTAATACTATATTTTATCTCTTATCCAAACACAGATTTTGCCATGGATACACATTGACTACTCTATTGGTGACAAAATCAAATGACTAGAGAGGGCAGATTTCCTCCCCTCAGATTAGTGTTCTTCCAGGGCTGTGCTGCTTTGGTAGCAAGAGAGTCCATTTTCTTTCAAACTGAACTCTTCCCTTGTGTATGCCAGATCTCTGAGCAAATCTCCAACTAAGAGGCTTTGATCAACATGAACAGAGTCTAATCACTGGAGGTGGCCAGGAAGTAGAGGCTGCTGTCAACTAAAAAGATACTCCTTTGGTCTTTTTAGCTGCCAGAAAAAGGGAGTGAGGGAAAACAAGGAATTCTTGAAATGCCTAGATATCAACTCAGCAGCCCAAAGTTGTCTGGAGCATAAGAAGGTTATTGGAGAGCATGATGGATGACTCTTGGAGACTGATGCATCCTATTGCAGGTCACATCCAGGGATGGGGGAAAGACCAGGGTCAAGGGGGAAATTTATGATGTGATTTAGTATTGGCTGCACCCAGCCACACACCAATATGGCAATTTCTAATAAACCAATTTACTTTTTCTGAGATGTGTCTAGAGACTTTTGCTTTGAATGAGGTGGATTTGTTGGAGCCCTGACAGCTGCATGAAAACAGTGAGCCAGCTATGTTTCTGATGACTCCAGTTGCTGGGGTTTTTTCCCCACTGGTTAATGCTCTTCTAGAATTGTTCAACTCTGTGTCCAAAAGGAATCCAACTACAGTTGATTGTCAGATGGAAAGAAATATTTGCAAAAAACCACAGTGGATTTTGACCGGTGGTTAAAACCCATGTTTTTGTACTGGCTGAAGACTTTTGCTCGAGATGGCTAGGGGAACAAAGCTGGGGTAATTCACCAGTCTCCCAATCCTTGTCTTAACATGCCTTCTACACTGTAAAAAGAGAAAGCACTATTTGCCACCATTCCTATATGCACATTTAGGTTCCACCAATGACAGCATATTTTAGGTAGGCATAATATCTGCCAGCTCAAGGTTGGATGGGTAGTCCTAAACACTCACCATGTTTCTCATTCAGACAGGCTCTCTCATCAATCATTTGCCAGCAATTAAGAACAATTATCTTCACCAGCACCTTAAAAATATCTTGGAAAGAGCATATATGACAAAATATATTTATACATTTTAAAAGTGTACATATGAAACAAGTACTGTATAGCAGATTTCCCTTTTATGCCCTTAAAAGTACAGCTATGAAAAATTTGTGGAGGCTATCTTTTTTTCTTTAAAGCATTTTAATAGAAAATTACAACATTAAAAAAAAAGGGCAACTGCTACAAATGCAATTTTGAAATGTAACTTTAAAAGGCATAGAGGGGAAATTGCTTAAAAATATATAAAGCTGAATCACTACTACATCTTTCACCATCCCTGCCTTAGCCAATACAGACTTCTGGTTTATATTGCTCTGTTTTGACTTGCTTTTTCTTTCATCCTGATCTAACAAAGGAGAGCTTTGTTTTCCCTCTGGAAATCCACTCTTTTCTGGTCTACCCAGTGCCACTTGCTTCTGCAGCAACTCTCAAGTTAACAGACTTTAATTTTGTTTCTTGATTCACCCTCTATTGCTGCTTCTTTTATATAAATGTAAATATAAGAAAGTCACTCAATGCTTGGGAGCCATTGACTTGTTGGTGGAAATCAAACCTGCTTCAACTTGCTATGCTTTTCTAACATAAGAAAATCAAAAATTTATGTTTGGTATTGCTCAAAAAAGGATTGTGTTAAAAGCTCCGTGCTACAGAAAGACTGATCTGTAACTCTGCTCCTATTCAAACAAAAACAGCTCTCTATCCTCAGTGGGGAGAGAATAGTTGATGAGAAACTCTGGGCAAAAAGAACTTAAGTTCTGTCCTACAGGCAGTGACACAGGTGAGTGCTGGACTAACTGGGGCAGGAATTGGTGGTCCAAAGATATCCAGCTCAATAGGAGCAATCTCCTCTTAATATGAACAGCCCTCTTGGTCTTTCATTGAGTTTGAAGCACCAACTATTTAGTACATAATTATTTTAGATCAGTTTCATGTCATTAAAAATCAGTAAAGATGTCCTTCAATTCAGGCAGAAAAGATGGAGCATTGAATCCAGAGACCAGAGCTATTATGAAATGAAAAAGAAAGTGTGGAGTTAGCCTTGACAAAGATATGCAGGAGCTGCTGGGAGAGTGGTTGGAAGAAACTAAATGACAGCTCAATCCTGGAAGCAGGGAGAACTGGAGACAAAGACTCAAAATAGGCCCACTTTAATTCTGGTTGGTAAAAGAGGAGTTAGGCGGAAAGTCTGTTGACTTTCCTTTAAGATCATGTGAATATATCCTACAACATAGAAATTTAATCTATTGAAGTTTAATAATTTTAATTGTTTTCTAGTATTTTAAAAATCTTTTATTATATTGGAGGCTGCCCAAATTCTTTATATCAGCGAGATGGGTGGCATAGAAATTAAACAAACATTTTTGTAGCCCTAATGATATCTGTGTCACAAGCAGGCCTACCTCAAAGAGCTGATTTTAATCTTAATTTGAAGATTCTTAATTCAAGACTAAGTCTATGTATATCTTTATGGAGAGCATGCTGTCTGCAGACTAATATGAATGGATCGAACCTTGTTTATGAAATTGATATAATATGTTTTAATGGAAAGATGGAAACAAGTACATTTCTTGCAATTTGCTTTTTCAGACCCTAAGGAATGATGGTAAAGTTGGAGTTCCACCTAACTGATCAGCAGCAAACTTACAAATGATGTAACATAACTCAGGCAAACCTTTGTTTTTCTAACTCCTATTTTCTCTACAACACTCATACAATAGGTGCTATGCTACAGAAGCTTTAATCAGTAGTGGAAAACATGCTGGAGACAGCACCCTTGTTACAGAAATTTTTGGGGATTCAGCCAAGAACGTTTGGGGTGAGTGACAATGTATCTTCTGTCAGTCTCTTTTTGAAAGAGATCAGAAAGAATTGTGAGACCAATTCAATTTGGAAGTACACAGATACTACCTTGGGATGTTTTCAGGCACAGAAAAACAGCATTACCATTCAAAAGGTGTTGTGTTATGTTTCTCCTTCATGGATTTTTTGTGGTCAGAAAAAAGTGTGTGTGTATACTGTATATATACACCATATCTTTCCAATACTTACCTAGAGCATAATTTCTACTGTGGCATTACAGGATACTGTTCCATATTAGCATTCTTGGAATACCCTCACCTGATTAGTCAAGACGGACTGCACTGTGATTGGATGGAAGAACAAAAGTGATTGGTCAGTAAAGAATCAACCGCGATTGGCTGTGCCGACTGTGGGAGATTCAGAGGGCTGTCATTGGATGCGAGCCGCCGGCAAGCTCTATAAGAAGGGCTGCCGCAGCTCGGAGGTTCAGCACAGATCTATACCTTTCAATAAAAAGCTGAAGTTACGCTGGTCTCGAGTCACTTTTTCCCGCGCTTCTACATTGGCGACGAGGATGGGATTCTGAGACAAAGAGACCAGTTGAGCATGTAGCAACTGAGCTGAACAACCGACGAGATGGTCGGCAGCAACTCGCCACCCACACCATTCGACCAGACAACCAAGGACTGGGAATCATACATCGATCAATTCCTCATGTTCCTTGAGAGCAACAACTTGAAAGATGTAAACGACCACAGGAAGAGAGCTGTGTTCCTGACCCACTGCGGGCCTGCAGTATTCAAGATGGCCAAAGCGTTGGCCAAGCCAGAAGACGTAAAAGAGATGGCATGGCCAGACCTAGACCGGCTACTCCAAAACCACTACGCCCTGGCCGTTCCCAACCTGATCCGGAGACATGAGTTCTACCATCAGGATCAGAAGGACGGAGAGAGCATCAGGGACTTCGTGGCAGCCCTAAGAAACATCGGAGGTGCATGTGGCTTCTCCAACATGGACAAGGCTCTGAGACACTGTGTGGTCCTCAGTCTCAAAGATCCCATACACCAGATCAGACTAATGGCTTGGGCGGACATTACGGTTACCAAGGCCATCGCTGAGGCACGAAGAAATCAGTGGCCAAGATGCGACAAATGAATGCAAGTGACCAGCAAATAACTTCGCAGACCAACTCATCACCAGAGAAAAGAACCGAAGTTAGTCACAAAGCCACAACAGCACACCACGAAAATGTCGAGTCCTCCCCCAATACCAAAGACAAGGAGGAAGAGGTCCACAGATTGCAAGCAGAGCGAGACCAACGGAGAGATTGTAAGTTGGGCTTTCAGTGCGCCAGATGCAGCGGCAACCACTCCCGCTCAGAGTGCCGGTTCTTAGACGCCATTTGCCGGTACTGTGAGAAATGGGGGCACATTGCCAAGGTCTGCCACAACAAACAAAACTACAGCCCGAGGCAACGCGACAACACGCCCCCCAGGAACCGGGACAAACATACAAAGAACCATTGGAGCCGCGAGAGTCAAAGCAAGCAGCTCAGTGAAGCCCGACTGAGAGAAGAGACACACTAAACAGTCACCATCGGGCACTCAGACAACTCCGACGCAAGAAAGATGCTTGTGCAGGTCAGCATCGAAGGCAGGCCGTGCAAAATGGAAGTGGATTCCGGATCCTACCTCTCCATGGTATCATGGGATATGATTAAGTGATTAGTGCCCAGCTTACAAAAACGAGAGCTGGAGAGTGAAAAACTAACCATCAAAGACTACCAGGGGAACCAGATCACTGTGCTAGGAATTGGACATTTCCATGTTATGTTCAAAAAGCATGGAAAAGTACTTCCACTAACAATCGTGGACAGAGACCGCCCAAGCCTGCTGGGACTGGAATGGTTCGTGCCATTAGGGATCAAAGTGACAGGCATCAACCATGTCGAGGAAACAGACTGGGAGGAGGAACTCATGAAGGACTTCCAAGAAGTTTTTGATGGACAATTAGGCAAGTACTGGGAATCCCCAATATCATTTAATGTGAACCCCAATATTGCCCCAATCCGTCTTAAACAGAGACGAATTCCCTTCGTGCTCAAGCCTAAAATAGATGAGCAACTAGACAAGTTCATCATGCAAGAGGTCCTAGAGCCAATAGATCATGCACGCTGGGAGACCCCAATAGTCACCCCAATAAAGACAGGTCAGTAAGAATTTGTGGTGACTACAAGGCAACCCTAAATAATGCACTGCAACAGAGCGCGTACCCAGTTCCGGTGGTACAGCACCTCCTACACTCACTCGGGGGAGGAAAAGTCTTTCCGAAGTTCGACCTGGCGCAGGCATACCAGCAACTGCCAGTTGACACCAAGACTGCGGAAGCACAAACCATCGTGACCCACAGGGGGGATTTCCTGTGCAAAAGACTCCAATTCAGAGTCAGCATGGCACCAGGAGTGTTCCAGAGCTTAATGGAATGATTACTTCAAGGCATAAAAGGAGTCGTGCCATATTTCGATCATGTCTTGGCAGCAGCCAAAAACAAAAGCCAATTGGGAAGCTGCCTCAGGGAAGTCCTGCAGAAATTTAAAAACACAGGACTAAAAGTAAAAAAAAAGAAAAGTGCCAGCTGTGCACTGAAAAAGTAGAATTCCTGGGATACCTAGTGGATAAAGATGGAATTCACCCCACAGAGAAAAAGATTAAAGCAATAAAGGAAGCCCCAAGACCTCAAAATAAAGCAGTGTTACAGGCTTTCCTAGAACTAATTAACTTTTACAATGTTTTCTTGCCACAAAAGGCAACGACAGCGGAGCATCTGCATAGGTTACTCGACAAAACATCCACCTGGTCCTGGGGCAAGCGGGAAGAAGCTGCCTTCCAGAAAATAAAAGATCTCCTCACATCGGAATCAGTCCTCATCCAGTACAGCGAAACCCTACCACTAACGGTGACCTGCGACGCCTCTTCATTCGGCATCGGAGCTATACTGAGCTATACTCTTCAGGAGAGAAGCACCGATTGCATACTTCTCTAAGACATTATCAAAGGCAGAATGGAACTATAGCCAGCTCAACAAGGAGGCACTAGCAGCGGTCACCGGCATGAAGCGGTTTCACAAATACCTGTACGGTAGGAATTTCACCCTTAACACCGATCACTAATTACTCCTGGGGATCCTGGCAGGGAACAAGGCCACCCCTAACATCCTGTCACCCCAGATGACAAGGTGGTCTGCGTTTCTTGCCACCTACAACTACCAGCTAATACATCACCCCGGGAAAAGCATCTTGCAGGCCGATGCATTAAGCCGTTGCCCCCTGCCAGATCCAGAGGATGACCCAGCACCCACCACATCCACCATGCAAATAGAGACACTGCCCAACCTGCCAATGACTGTGTCAGATATTGCTAGAAAGACAATCAAAGATGGGGAACTGGCGCGGGTGTTGAGCTGGGTGGAAAAAGGGTGGCCGGAAACAGAGAGCAGTGACCAGTTTAAACCCTTCCGGAACCGACAGACTGAACTATTTTCCCAAAAGGGATGTATTTTATGGGGCGACAGAGTAGTGGATCCAGACACATTACAAACAAGAATATTACACATGTTGCACAAGGGACACCCGGGCATCATAAAGATGAAATCCCTAGCCAGAAGCTACGTTTGGTGGCCAGGGATGGACAAAACCATCAAAACATGGGTGGCAACATGTGACAAATGTCAAAGATCCAGGCCAAACCTTCCCTCCGCTCCAACCCTCAAGTGGGAAACACCCAGGGGCCCATGGTCAAGGGTCCACATAGACTTTGCAGGACCCACAAAAGGACACACCTTTTTAATCACAGTTGACGCTTACTCCAACTGGTTGGAGGTAAGCATGATGCAATCTACCACAACAGAAGCAGTTATAAAAAAAACTAACCAAACTTTTTGCCATCCATGGCCTACCATACTTGCTAGTATCTGACAACAGGCCACAATTCACGGCGTTGGCATTCGAACAATTTCTCGCCAAACGGAGCATACGGCATGCATTGACAGCACCTGCTCATCTGGCGGTGAACGGGCGGGTGGAACGAATGGTCAGATACACGAAAGACGCCCTAGAAAAAATGGATGCAGGGAGCATCCACGAGAAAATAAATAAACAACTAACAATACAACACATAACACCCAGCTCAAAAACCAATAAAAGCCCAGCAGATGGGAAGAAAAGCCCTCCTGATGGGAAGAAAACTCCGATCCCACCTAGACAGACTGCACCCGACATAAAATTCCAAAAAATCACCAGACTCATCTAGTGGGTAC
This sequence comes from Laticauda colubrina, assembly GCA_015471245.1. Lineage (NCBI taxonomy): Eukaryota > Metazoa > Chordata > Lepidosauria > Squamata > Elapidae > Laticauda > Laticauda colubrina. Next base: position 33,024,974 of record BLBF01000032.1, read on the forward strand.
TGCACATTTAATCCGGGAGACGCTGTTTATGCCAAAAACTTTTCAGGGGACCCACTCTGGGTACCTGCCATAATAACCCAGGTGACAGGTCCCCGGTCATACCGGCTGGAAACGGAGGATGGAAGGAATTGGAAACGACATATCAACCAACTAAGATCACAAACAACCTCAAACAATTCCGAAAATGCACAAACCCCAAAAAAAAAAAAAAAAAAAAAAAACCGGGGGGGGGGGGCGAGAAACCCTAAACAATTACCAAAAGGAAGGAGAAAATTATCCCACAGCACAGCGACATACCAAACACGCCCAACTGACACAAACTGAGCAAACGCCAACAACACCAATAAATAGAAAAAGAAACCAACAACACTTACCAGCAAACGAGGGCAGCAGAAGGGAACCAGCAGAAGATGACCCACATGGAACCTCACCTGGAAGAAACAGCCACGCCAGTTCAACCAGCCCGGAAAGGTCGGCCAGGAACAGAGAAGCTGACAACTGAACCGAGCCCAGTAGACCGGGTGGGAATTGCAGCGAAAGGCCTGACTCACCCTTCCAGGTGGTTCCATGCAGAAGGGAAGGAGCGACAAAGATTCCATCCGAACCGGCTGAAGACCATGCAACAACTGAGCTGCGCAGGTCAAGTAGGAAGGTTAAAAGCCCCGCCTACCTATGCGACTACGTCACGTAGGATGGACCAAACCAAGAGGGGAGGGGTGTTCCATATTAGCATTCTTGGAATACCCTCACCTGATTGGTCAAGACTGACTGCACTGTGATTGGACGGAAGAACGACAGTGATTGGTCAGTAAAGAATCAACCGCGACTGGCTGTGCCGATCGCGGGAGATTCAGAGAGCTGTCATTGGATGCGAGCCGCCGGCAAGCTCTATAAGAAGGGCTGCCGCGGCTTGCAGGTCCAGCACAGATCTATACCTTTCAATAAAGAGCTGAAGTTACGCTGGTCTCGAGTCACTTTTTCCCACGCTTCTACAGATACTTTGCATTTAACTCTGTGGACTCTCTTTTTCAGACTGTGCTGGTGATACTTGGCCTGCTGCAGATGGCTTTTGGTGTCCTCTTTCTAACTAGCCACTGTTCTTATACAGATAGCCTTGGCACTCACTTCTTCTCAGGTTCCCTGGTAAGTGAATTAATGTGGATATGCTGGAAATTCAGAAAAAGAAGAAAACATTGATTTGCCTTTTGTAAGATTATACAAAAGAGAAAATCAGCAGGAGAAATGATGCTGCTGAAATGATGTTTTCCTTTCTTTGATTAAAACTACAACTCTCTTATCTTCTTTTTCTTACTGTGTGAAGAGACTCACTTTCACGTGTCTGCTAAATGCTTCATTTTCATAATTCTTTACAAAGTTTAAATAAATATTTCTAGTGCATATATGTATTGACAAATAAATTAAGTTTCAATGATTACGCTCTGCTTATTGGGGCGTAAGCCCCATTACATTTCGTGGGATTTATTTTTGAGTAGTTATGTATTGGCCTGAATTACATAAAGTCCTTTCCTTTGTCAGGATTTTGTTGGACGCTGACTCCCATCATTCACCATTAGCTGTGCTAGGCAGGATGATTGGAATTTGGAGCTGAACTGCTCAGTTCAATTGTGTTGTGTCCTCAATGCTGTGAAATTCCATAGCCATAGCCAAGAACAATAACATTTGCTTTGAGGTTTTAAGATGTTTCTTGCTTCTATATATTATCATGTACGTATAGGTTTATTTTAAAAATGTGCAGTATCTGCTGACCATTCCCAAAGCTTTGGATGGCTAACAAATCTGCAATGATAGTTCCCTAATTAAAATCATGAACATTCTAAATTAGTATTCATTATTCCTTCTTTTTCCTTCTGGTAGTTGTTTCTGGCTGGTGTTATTTCTGTTATAGCTGATTGAATTCCTTCTATTGGTTTGGTGAGTCCTGCCTTTCTTTTCTCTTTAGATTTTTCATCTATTTTGTAAGCCTAATTTAGCCTGAGATTCTATGAGAGTGAATAAATTACTTCTCTCTCCTAGATTGATCTTTTGCATTATATCAGCTACCACTGCGGTTGTAATCAACTTTCTGTACCTGAGAGATATATATTTTATTTTCTTCCTTCCTCTTGTCTCTTTACTGAGAAGGTCCAACATGGTTGCACACAGTGGGCTCAGTTGGTGGTAAGTCATTTGTGAATTCAGCTCTCCCTCTCAACCAGTCAAGTTCTCATGTTCTGCCTGATCTTACCTCTGTAGAGTCTGAGGTCATTCTGAATAGACTAGCTGAGGTTACTTCCACACCAAAGTGCTTCCATCATTTTTCATTCCCATTACAACAGGGGTAGGCAACTATGGCACTTTTACAACCTGTCAACTCCTAATTCATGAACCAGCATGGCGGTTCAGGACTTCTGGGAATTGAAATCCACAGGTTGTAAAGTTGCCACAGCTGTCCATCCCTGCTTTACTACAATGATTAAGCTGTTCTGCAATCTTTATTTCCTCTCGACCTTAAAAGGTGAACAGGAGAGAAAAGAGCAAGGAGATAGGTTGAGTTAAATTGCTACCAAGAAGGAAATTGACTATTTCAAAGTTCTGTATTGTTAAAAAGAGGTTTCAGGGGAGGGGGGAGGAAAGACTCACTGTGGTTTTGTATATCTAACAGCAAAATCAGCAAATCAATCTCTACAACAGTCAGCATTGCACTGATTTTGCACTTCTGTTGTTGGTCTGCTTTGAAAGAGAGTTTCTTTTCTTCCCTCTGGGGAAGCGTACTTATGCCTTGGACATGCCTTGTGCCACTGTTCTGTTCCACCAGTGATATAGTTAACAGTAGACTGTACTGTCCCAGGAACAGAAGATGGAGAGATATAGGCATCATGCTTGTTTTTTCTTAAAAAGAGTACACAAAAAATAATAATAAAATAAAAAACTACATTTATTTAGTCAGCTACTTTTTTTAATACTATAAATCTTTTGAAACAGAAAAGCAACCCTCAACAAGCCATGTTTGGAGGGGTTCATCTTGTCAAAATCAGCCCAGATATTCGGACTGGGTCTCTGTCCAATCATTGACAGCGGTGTTTCCTAAATTAGACAACATTACAATGTGTGGATATCAATTCCCAGAATTCCTCAGCTAGCATCTTTTTGCATCCTCCAATTTTTTTTTAAAGCAACCCTCAGAGCCAAACAACTAGTCACCATTATTGTAATCCCTAAAGTAGCCTTAATTGAGCTGTAAAAGCAAGGAAAGGCCTCCTAAAAGCCAGAAAATAGACACAAGTGCAAACCTCTGCCATTTGCTCACCACTCCTCCCACTACAGCTCTTAGTCTGCTCTGCTCACACGTGTTAAACATGACCACCAAAACAATACCACTTTCCTAATCTGCACAGTAATTTTAGAAGAACTTGGCGGGAAGTCCAAGATATGATATAGAAAGAGTTGCCCTGAGATTTTGGAAATGAAATTGTCATTTCAATTCTCCTTCTCCATCACCAAGTAAACAGGTGGGAATGTGGAGATGGCAGGCAGAGTAAATGTTCCCACAAATGTCTTGCAGATGGCAACATTATGTTTTATCAGGCTGTCTGGTCATCCACATTTAAAAAGAAAAGAACTGAAAAGTCATCTCATCTGATTTATTAACCAAACAGAGGTCTTTCAAAGAACTTAACTAATCTGAGGTTGTGACACCTAAGTATTCTTCACTCTTTTCTTTCTCTTAATTAGAATTTTAGTGGATTTGAACTCAAGGGCTATCTCTTCATCTTTCCTGTCTGCTATAACACTTCGGAAGATACTGTGGTAATTTCATAAGAATTCCAAATAGGAAACAATAAAGAGTGTGATCCTGTATTTTTTTTAAAAAACCAAATATAATTCTTGACATCTCATAAATTTTAATAGTGAAGCTAAGGGAATAGATGAAGTTACTCGTATGCAAGTTATGCTACAGCCTGCTTTCTCAGGGACATTTTCCTTTATAAGGACAGCAGCCTTTTGATGCTGCTGATAAAATTTATGAATGAAGAAGATCAATAAAAGATCAGTCTGGAAGCATCCAGCTGAGTGTAATTAGTTTATCTGGGAAAATAGGAAAAAAATCCCAGCATGTCTACTGCTTTGTGTTGGCATACTGACATCTTGTGGCTAAGTAAAAAGCTGCTAATAAAGGTTAGCTTGAAACTAAAAATATATTTAAAAAAACAAAACCCGATGTTGTGGTTAACCGGCAGCAGGTGTGGACAGCTGAGAAGAGTGAGGACTCAGATGAGGGGCCAGGACTGTTAGGGAGTGGACTTCTGCCTTCAGAGATTGTGGGGGCTGGCAGCAGTGATGAGGAGGTTCCCAAGGAGCCTGTGCCAAGTGTGCATGCATGCAGAATTGCTCAGAGGAAAGAACAGTTACAACAGCATGGGCAACTCAGGAGTAAGGCTGCAAGGAAATGGCCCTCCTTCAAGAAGATAAAAGCCAGCTGTGGAACTAACCTTCTTTGCAGAAGGCAAAGACGTTTTGAAACCACAGCCTCGTGGACATTTCAGTATCCTGAGTTTGTATTTGAACACTTTTGTCTTGTCTATTATTTCTTGTCTGTTATCTTTTGGCAAGCCTCGCACAATTTGGCAAGGCTTGTGCTTATTTTATAAAAGCATTACAAGGTTTTTGTTTCTTTTGGAATGTGTTTGATTTTTCAGAAAAGGGCTTGGGTCAGAATACCTGATGAGATAAGTAGCTGGAAAAACATATTCTCACAGCAGCCAAGATGGGTCAGTGGGGAGTCCGAAAGCAAGAAGGCAAGGACTTGCAGTAGTGCCCTGTTGTTTCTGTTCTCTGGTACACAGTGTGGTAGTAGAACCAGTCTGATTTGGTGTTTAAGGCATCAGGCTAGAAACCTGGAGTCTATGAGTTCTAGTCCTGCCTTAGGCACAAAGCCTGCTGGGTGGTCTCGAGCCAGTCACTCTCCCTCAGCCCTAGGAAGCATGCAATGGCAAAACACTTCCAAAAAATGTTGTCAAGAAAACTGCAGGGGTGTGTTTAGGCACTTGTTGCCAGGAGTTAAAAATTAACTTCAGAAGATACATAGAGAATGTGTAATAATTGAGAAATTTGCAGGGTCATCTGGATACCCCAGCAATCAGAGGTGGTATTCAGCTGGTTCTGACCAGTTCTGGAGAACTGGTTGTGGAAATTTTGAGTAGTTAGGAGAACTGGCAAATACCACCTCTGACTGGCGATTTTACAGTATCCTTCCCCCACCATGCCCACCAAGCCATGCCCACTGAATCGGTAGTAAAAAAAACTTTAATCCCACCACTGCTAGCAATCCTAATTTTGCTCTAGCTTAAGATGAGGATATTCTCTTGTCATGATTTAAGTATGATTTAACTGAATGTCTATGGAGATTCTCAATCACCCAAGTCATGGTTGTCCCAAAGGTGCCTTTCCAAGCCCCTTTCCTTTTTCAATCACAGCTGCAACTTCTCAATGAAAGAAAAAAAAAAACCCAGAAAGTCCACTTGCCTCTTGAAAAAAGTACCTTTGGAACATGATTTAACTATTTGACATACAACAGAACACTCAATTCTTCCTCCTTAAAGCTCCAGAGCAGAGGTCTCCAAACTTGGCAACTTTAAGACTTGTGGCCTTGAAAGTTGAAGTCCACAAGTTTTAAAGTTACCAAATTTGGGGACCCCTGCTCCAGAGCCTCACCTAAGCCCTGCTTTCCTTCTTTTTGAAAAAGAGTGTTCTGGCCAGCTTTAAGTTTTATTGGTGAATTCTCTTTAGATGATAGCAACACAAAAGAATTGTCTCTGTCTTAGGACAGCTGGTGGAAAATAGATTCCACTGGCGACTCATCAGCCAATCAGCACCCTCATAATATATATCTAGTCAATCAGTCAATTTTGGCCAGTTGACATATATCTAGAGTAGTGGCACCAGGGACCGTCTCTGTGGAGAGAGGCTTTTTCTGTGGACTGGAGAGGGCATGGTTTCACGTGCTGCCTGCATCTCAAGATGAGGCTTCGCTTGTTTGCGTTGCCCAGTTTCTGGCTTGCTGGTGCCCAGTGCCCCTCCACAGACCAGGGGTTGGGGACCCCTGACATAGAGCCACAACAAAATTAGGTCAACATTTCTCCTGCAGATCATTAGATAGCCAATCTGAGAAGCACCAGAAAGGGACCATCAGCGACTCCTGCAGACACACTTCTCCTTTAAGTACTGGGAATTGGATTTCATAACTCTATGGTTTTGTAAGAAAACAAAATACAAATTAGTTTAACTAATTTTAATGAATTCATTAAATGAATTCTACCTCCCCACATTGGCTTTGCTTGTCGGAAGCCAGCTGGGAGGGTTAAAATGGCAACCATGTGGCCCTGCTCAGGATTATGACAACAAGGCAACGTTTTGGAGAGAATAGCAAAACAAAGATTTGGTTACTTCTCTCCAAGCTCCATTGCAATTGTGATGTCCGATGATGATCCAAAACAAGGATGATGCTGTTTTGAAAGCACACATTTTGGTAACTGAATCCAGTGCCACCTCTCTTGCCCCCTTTTTTGGATAGGGCTGCTGGCATGATTGGGGAGCTGTCAACTTCCTTTAGTCTCTTCTGTGTTTTGGGCAACAGAAAAGAGCACTAAGATTGTATCCAGGCACTCGACTTATTTACGACCACAACTGAGCCCAATATTTCCATTGGTAAACAAAGCAATTGTAGTCAACTTATTTACGACCACAACTGAGCCCAATATTTCCATTGGTAAACAAAGCAATTGTTAAGTGAGTTGTGCCTAATTTTATGACATTTTTACCACTGTTGTTTATTGAGTCACTGCAGTTGTTACATGAATCTGGCTTCCCCCCATTCACTTTGCTTGTCAGAAGCCGTCTGGGAAGATTATAAATGGTGAACACATGACTCTGAGACATTGCAACCATCATAAATATACGCCAGTTGTCAAGAGACCAAATTTTGATCACGTGACCATGGGAATGTTACAACAGGGGTGTGTGTGAAAACCGATCATAAGCCACTTTTTTCAGTGCTGTTATAACTTCAAACAGTCACTAAGTGAATGGTTGTAGGTAGAGGACTATCCATATTGACACTAAAAATAAACTAAGTTCAGCACCATAGGTAAAGAGGTAAAAAAATTGAATGGCTTGGCCATTCCAATAGTACTGTAAATCACTGGTAAAAAACCATCCACAGCAGGGCTGTCAAACTCACGGTCCATGGGCCAGATGTGTCATGCGTTGGCCACACCCCCACCTGGTTTAGCGAAGGGGGGAAAAGTCCCGATACATCATGTGACGACGCCGTGGCAATGTGAGTTTGAAACCCCTGATCTACAGTATTTTAAGAAGTAGCCTTCTGCATTGACTTTGTAGATATAGCTGTAATTGGAAAAGAACAATTGATGGCTCTTAATTTTGTTTTTTTACTAATTCTCTCTTATCAGCAGCTTGCAAATTAAGATTCTGTTTGGAGAAAACTTTATGTATCACATATAACCTCAAAGAAGTGTCCAAACCAACATTAAAGAAAATAAACCCTTATTTTTTCATTTTGTTTTTGTTGTTGTTATGTTGTTGTCTGTCTCTGTGTGTATTTCTTTTCCACTTTTTGCAATTCTTTCTATAAAATGGTTAGACGAATGTTTAAAATAACCTATAAAAGAAGTGAAAGGAAAATAATTAACATAGTGTTTAAAAAAGAAAAGGTTTCAGTAGTTTCAAACTAGTTCCTCTTCAGTTTATTTTAGGAGGCAGGGTGGCCTCCTTACTCAACTTCATGGCTTGCTAAACACTGGGATGTTGCTTAAGATGGTTTGAAAACTGCTAGTGGAGAATGTAGTTCTGTATATTCTCAGCCTAAAAAATATGTATTTTGTGCTCAGTTCTGGCACCGTCCAACTAATACAAATACTAGTGCTTTCATCCTGTTTTGGTTCTACATAAAAATATGAAACCTGAAGCCTCTTTTTTTGGTAGTAACTTTCAGCCTTCATATTTCAGCAAAAAGATCCATGCCTATAGGCAATTTAAATGTCAAGTAAGCATTGCAAAGCACACAAGATCTAAGTAAATAAACACTAAAGCTGGTTTGGGATATATGGGGATATATTTCCCCAAACTGTTTAGAATCATTGTGATCAGAGTGCCAGGAACATATCAAGCTATCTTTAGAAGATATGTTACTATGTATGTGCTAACCTCCTTGTGGAATAAGGAAGGAGGTACTTCAAGTGGGCCAATGCTGGTGTTGAAAGTGTCTTCAACAGCAGCCCATTTGGGGTGTCTGGGGGGGTGTTGGGGTTGAGACATTTCCTGATATTGTTACAGTGCAATTTGTAAACTTCAGGGTGAGAAGAGAAACAGAGTAATCTGAAAAGAGACTTTCCCTCCATAAGACTATATCATCATGGCTGGTTCCAGGAAAACTGCATGCCAGTAGAACTAAATGGGAATTTATGAATAAATATTAGGAAGAATGTTGAAGGAGATATGAAGCTAGCACAGGAGAAAGTAAAAGAAGATAGATACATCTTCCTGGTTTGGGTATAAAGAGTTTAATCAGGATCGTTCATTCTGACTTTCAGGAAAAAAGCATTGTTTTACATTGTTCTATCTATGATCTACATGATTTTTTTTCCTATCCAAATAATCAGCTGGGTTTAGGAACCTGTAAGAATTTTTGTCTCTGACAAGAAGTGGTGAAGCTGGCATGTCAGAAGCTGGAGTCCTTCTGCAGAGATTCCTCCAGGGATATCCCACAGTATTTGGGGTAAGCATTAGGCATGGGACTTTTAGAAGTTCAAGGACACACAGGTTCTTCTTCATACAACTTATCAGTATTGTATGTCCTTACCCAAATTTCCTGGGTGCAGCTAAAGCAAAACAATATCCTTTGTGAATGGTCTTAATAGACTAATTCCTTTACCTGTCAGTGAGCGTCCCATTCCCTATCTACCTTCTGGTATAAGTTGTCATTCTTCTCCATGTTTTCTCTATACTTAGGAAAAAAAATTTTAAAAAATGTTTATCTTTTGCTTTGCAGGCACTCCTGTTGATGATCGGGCTCCTCCAATCAGCTTTTCCTGTCCTCTTGTGCTTAGATGAGCTAGGCACGCATTTCAGTTCAGCTGCAGTGGTGAGTCACCAGCTCTGCTTCTCCTGCTCTTTCCAGCCTCTGAATCAGCAACAATGCTGCACGTTTTCCATGACCTTACTTCAAAAACTTTATCTTTCAAACCCCACAGAGCTGGCAAAACAAGCAGTTTTGTATGGTGGTTAAGACTCAGAAGCTAAAACCCGAGAGGCTGAGAGTTCACAAAGCCAGCTAGGTGACCTTGGGCCAGTTAGTCTCTCCCTTCCTCCCTCTCTGCCCTAGGAAGTGGGCAGTAGCACACTATTTCTGAGAAATTTTGCCAGGAAAACTGCAGGGACCTACCTGTTCAAGCAGTTACCAGGAGTCAAATACTAACTCAACATTGTGCATGCATATGCATACACGCACACGCACACAAACACACATAAGCTGGCAAGACCAAGAAAGCAACAATGACACAGACTTCAGTGAAGGATCTTTAAAATGTAACAATCTTGAAAACTGTATGAGGAGTTAAAGTAAAGTAGCATATTTTTCGAAGGTTTTCCTCACCTTTCTCAGAAGCTAGACCAGAGGTCTGCAACCTGCAGCTCTGGAGCCACATGTGGCTCTTTCGGCCCTCTGCTGTGGCTCCCTGTCAGCTGATCCTACCACTGACTGACCTCGCCCCACTCCTCCCCGTAACTCCTTGCCTGGCCTGAGAAAGTAAGGGTGATGGTAGGGGATGGAGACTTGCTCCATATTCCAGAGCAGGAGGTCACTGGGTGAGTGACATTGAGTTGGCCACGCCCACCCAGTCACACCAGTAGTTAAATTATTGGCTCCCAGAGTTTTGTTTTCTGTGGGAAACAGGTCCAAATGGCTCTTTCAGTGTTTAAAATTGCAGATCCCTGAGCTAGACTGAAGTGTTGTTTCCGAGCTAAAGCTTTGACTGCCTCCCATTTGGCTTTCCTGCAATTTTTCATGCTATCTGTGCATTATGTAAAACAGGGGTCTCCAACACCCTCCTCCCCCTGGGCCCAGGAATGATGCATGAAGCTTCATTTGCCCATGCATGGGATTTAGGTTGCACTTAAATCCATTTCCCACCACCACCAAAACCACTGAAGCCGTCCCCACCACCACCGGTCCACAGAACCAAAAAGGTTGGAGACCCCTGATGTAAAACACATGCAACCATATTTCAATTTATGACAGTAGAGACAGACAGCTGGTGTCTTACAAGTCCAACCAGGATGGTCCTCCATTCATTCTTCTCCACCAAACATTTGCTTGGCAAAGGCCCCACTTTCAATCTTTCTACTCCCAGGAAACAGATCAGATAGTAAGCGATGAGAAAGACTCCAGAGATGTTGGTGAGCAAGTGAAGGGGACAGTATCAAATTATCTGGACAGTGGTGGTTTGATTAAAATGCAGTAACTTCTCTTGTTTCTACTCTTCAGAGGGGAAGGAATAATTCACAGGACTGCATTTGGAGATGATAAATAAACATACAAGTATGCTTGCAACATAAACATCCAAAATGGCAATTGACATTTATAGAATGCCCATGGCTCTAAGGCAGCATTTCCCAATTGTTGGAAGAAATAGCTTTCTGGGTTCACTTCCAAGTGGGGAAGAAAGACACTGGAAACATGGTGACTGCTTGGAAAGATTGTTTAATGGTGGACAGAATCACATGCCTTGGGTGAAGAAAGAAGGAAAAATGGCTGAGATGCTGAGAGATCCTTAGATTTTTACTTCTGTTGGGCCCCACCTTAGTGTTTCCTGTTCCTATGCAAGAAATATATTCCATTGGCTGTCAGACACCCAGGGGAGGGGGTTTTAGCTAACTTTGTAGGCTTTGTCTGGACCACTTGGCTTCACCTGAGTGCTGGCTGATGCAATCTTCCCAGGCAAGGTGGTGAGATGGGCAGAGGCCTTTATTATGTAGAATACTTTGGCCTATGCCTTAATGACCCATTAACAAAGATAGGGGGACTGAGTTTCTGCCTCTCTGAGCTTCTACTTTTCTTTTTAGGGGAAATATTCTGCCTTTTTAGTATATCCTAAAATATTTCATTTTCCTAGGAAAGGGGTGGGTTTTCACTTCCAACACAACCTTGGCAACATTAAGACTGGTGGACTCCCATGGCTGCCTGGGGAATTCTGGGAATTGAAGTCCACCCATCTTAAAGTTGCCACCATGGGGGAAACTCTATCCTAAGGTATCTAAATAACACAATGTTAAGAAACTTTATTATATTACATACATACATCTAAATTTATTTCTTCAAATCTCACTCATTTAATAACTATTTTGCACATTATTTTTTGATTACATTAGCAATGTTATATTTTGGGGTGTGTTTCACTATATCTTCTAGTTGTTATACTTAACCAATAAAATATGTAAATGTGAGCCACAACTAGGATTTATAATGTTGCCTACCACTCTTCCTCCTCAAGGAGCATGGAGTAGTTTGCAAATAAATACAATATAAATAAGTGGCTAATCATAACAGTGAAATGCCAAGCTTTTCTGCTACCGGTTCTCCAGAACTGGTCAGAATTTGCTGAATACAACCTCTGATCTGCAGATATCCTGATTCATCAGTTCTCTGCTCAGACCCCTGTCCATACTTAAGATTTCACTTATTTCTTCACTTATTTCTTTGTTAAAAAAGAAAACCTGACATCCCCAGCAATTGGGAGGAGTGGTAAGCAGATAAATTATTCTTTATTTATTTATTTTGATCTGTCAATCGCTTACAAGATAATAGGTATAAGTATAAACATGAGTAAGAATACAGGAAATGGGTACAAATAAATGGGGATAATAGGACAGGCTCGGGGGGCACAATGGTGCACTTATGCACGCCCCTTACAGACATCTTAGGAATGGGGTGAGGTCAACAGTGGATAGTTTGAGGTTCAAGGAGTGGGGGTTAGAAGATGTAACAACAGAGTCAGGTAGTGCATTCCAGGCATTGACTACTCTGTTGCTGAAGTCGTGCTTTCTGCAATCAAGTTTGGAGTGGTTAACAATGAGTTTCTATCTGTTGTGTGCTCTTGTATTGTTGCGGTTGAAGCTGAAGTAGTCATTGACTGGTAGAACATTGTAGTAGATAATTTTGTGTTCTATGCTTAAGTCCAAATGTAGGTAGCATAGTTCAAGATTGTCCAAGCCCAAAATGTCAAGCCTGGTGGTATAGGGTATTCTGTTGCAAGCAGAGGAGAGTAGTACTCTTCTCGTGAAATACTTCTGGACTCTCTCAATTGTATTAATGTCTGGTATACAGTGCGGATTCCAGAAAGATGAGCTGTATTTGAGTGTTGGTCTAGCAAAGGTTTTGAATGCCCTAGTTAGCAATTTAATATTTCCAGAAGAGAAGCTTCATAAGATTAGATTTCTTAATGCCTTTTTGGCAATGCTGTTACAGTGAGCTCTAGCACTTAGATCATTAGATATGAGTACTCTGAGGTCCTTGACAGAGTGAGGTTCATCAACGAGGTCATATCTGCCTAGTTTGTATTTGGTGAATTGATTTTTTTTTACCAATGTGTAGGACAAAGCATTTGTTGGTTGATTTCATAGTGCCTTTTCTACATTATCTTCTGTAAAGTCAATATGTAGTAGATCATTGCAGTTAGTTGTGGTATGACTAGGAAATGTGGGGTATGAGCCATTGCTGTTTCCAAAGACTGAACTGAAGAATATGTTGAAGAGGTTGGCCTTAACAGCTTCGTCATTGCAGTCTTTTCCATTTGCTCTCTTTAGAGGTGGGATGGTTCTTGAATCTTTAAGTTTGGAGTTTACAAAATTGTAGAAGGTGCAGGTAGATTTTGTATGTAGGAGGTTTTCCTCCTGCTTGCAGATTGTGCATTCTGCCTTTATCTGTTGGCATAAGGTGTTGTATTGGTTTCTAAAGTTTGCTACATAGGTAGTTTTGTTTTTACGCCATAGTGATTTTTTAAATTGAAGTTTCCTTATTATGGATAATTTTGGGGGGGATTGTTTGTTTTTAGGGTTTACTAATGGCACAAATAGTTTAATGACTCTTTCAAGTTCAAGTAAGAATGCATTATAATGGTCTTTTGTAACATTACAGTTAGAGAATAGAAAGTGCCAATCAAGAGATGATAGGTCAGCATCTATGAGATCATAGCTGGCTTTTTTGAAATTGTATTTTAGATATCCATCATTATGATCTTCTTTGTGAGGGTGTAAATTGAGACAAAAGTCAATCATACTGTGGTCACTGTTTGAAAAGGGTTCTTGTATTTGTAGGCCATAAATTGAGTTTGAGCTGTTGCAGAAGATGAGGTTGAGGCAGTTGTTGAATCTAGTGTTGTTTGTTAGTAATTGATCCAGTCCAAGTGTGGTAACAGCATTGTACAGGGTTGCATGCATGGGTTCAGATGTACATTCATTTAGGGTCCAGTTTATAAGAGGTAGATTGAGGCCACCAAGGAAAATAAGAGGATGTGGACAAGAGGCAGCCCACATCAACAGTGAAGTTAGTTTGTTTGCATGAACTATGTCATAATCAGAGGCTCTGTAGCATAGTAAGAAGTGGATAGTGGTATTTAAGGACAGTTCAAAAATGATGGTCTCTGGAGGAGCAAGTTCTTGTGTAATGAGAATCTTTTTTAGATTTAGGGATTTTTTTATAGAAGATAGCAACTCCACTTCCTCTACAGATTTCGCGATCTGACTGATAAACGTGATATTCTCTGACTGTGGTAACAGAGTCTGGAAAAGATGCATTCAACCACGTCTCACAGACAAATATAATATTGAATGTGGTTGTGCTTAGTAAGATGAGGAATTCATGCATTTTGTTTGTGAGGCTTCTTGCTTTGAGTAGTTTGCATTTTAGATATGTAATAGTGGATCTGGATCTCCCCAAATTCCAGTATTCTAATACATCTGCTTCTCCACCCTTCTTTTTAAGGGCTAGAAATTGTTGGGAAGTTGTCACCAGGATTGTCCAGCCATATAAATGTGTGGTAATTTTAAAAAATTCTGTTCAATCCTGTCTGATTCTCAAAGACTATCTGGACAGGTTCTCTTAGTTTTCTTGATGACTGTTTTTTCAGAGGTTGTTGGTCGTTGCCTCCTTCCTATAGCTGAGAGTAAATGACTGGCCCAAAGTCATCCAACTGTCTTCATACCTTAGCTGGGACTAGAACTCACAACATCAAGTTTCTAGCCTGATGCCTTAACCATTGTACCAAGCTGGCTCTCATAGTAAGAAGATAGATGTTCTCATTTAGATCTTTGAAGTAAGGTAACAACTTGCCAGCTTTTCTGGAGTCAGTGTTCAATTTTGCATAGGGATCTTGAATCAATCACATTATTATTCTTTTCATTCTTTGTCTCCAGCTGATTCCGGCAGGCATCCTCACCCTTGCTGCAGAAAAAGCCAAAAGCCTGAACTTGATAAGTATGTGAGGAGTAAGTATGTGAAAAGACAAGAGACATCAACGCCAGTCATGTTGATCAAAGTTTATTGGTCTTGTTCATTGAGAGGGTAATCAGCCATTGTTTTCCAGTACTCCTTCAAGATACTTCATGTTATCTTCTCTCTGTTCTTACTGTGTCTTGGTAACTTCATTAAAGAAGAAAGGAAGAGAAGAGCAGTACAATGTCTTTTCATTGTACTAGGAACCCATCAGGTTTGCTCCTCCTCAGAGAGTGGGGATTTCCAGATACATTGACAGTTCTCATGATACTGAAATGGTTCCACCTCTAGTGTGATTCATATTTTCCCCTCCAGTCACTTTGTCAATTTAAGGCTAGGTCCACTGGCCGACAGATGCAAAACGTATGTAAAAAGGACACACCGGACAAGCAAATTTTCCATCCATTGTTATCCGCTCTCAAAAGTGCCCCAAATTTGCATAAACAGAGCGGACAACAACGGAAAGGAACGGACGTGGGGAGGATGTAGCGGGGATGTAAAGCGGATGTTCATCGGAAGCCTAGCGGATGGAAGCATCCGCAGGGTGACACATCCGCAGGGCTTCCGGGGGAGAAAAGCGAAGCGGACATGTAGCGGAAGTCGCGGATGCGTAGCGGATGCGTAGCGGATGCGTAGTGGATGACGCAGATGCATCACAGATGCCTATAGGATGCATAGCGGATGCGTAGCAGAGGCAAAGCGTTCACTGCGCATGCGGGGAGGATGAATTGCGTAAGCTCCGCGGATATAAAAGGAGGCAGCTCGCAAGCAGGTCACCATTCACAGGAAAGACGTGCTGCCAGAGACATCTTGAGAGAACACCATGGGGAAGAAGAGGAAGCCTGTGCCTACTCCTGCCAGGCCTGGCAAGAAGGACAGAACCACCATCCCACCCCCTGGCGTTGACTCTGAAGCTGCTGGTGCTGCTGCTGGTGGTGCTCCTAGTGTTGCTGGAGCTTCTCCTGCTGGTGCTGCTGGTGCTTCTCCTGCTGCTGCTGGTGCTTCTCCTGCTGCTACTGCTGTGGTGGAGCAGCCCCAAGGTCCTCAAAGCCCTGCTGCTGAAGGCCCTGAAGCCCCTGCCAGAGGGAGGAAGAGGCAAGGCAAGGAGAAGGGGGAGAGGAAACAGTACTCCATTTCCGAAGACCATGAGGAGGAGGTGCTGGAATGGCTGAGGGAGAACAAGTACCTGTGGAGGAAGGGCCACAGGCTCTATTGCGACACCAAGCAGAAGCAGGCAGCGTGGAGAGAGAAGGCGGAGAGCCTGGGCTACACTTCTGATGTCCTCCTGGGGTGGTGGAAACATATGCACACCTGGTATGGCAAGCTGCACCTGAAGAAATCCGGGCAGGCCGCTGTCAAGCTAACTGACCGGGAGACCTATGTCATGGCCAGGTGCAGCTTCCTGGAGGGTGAGATCCGCCACTGAGGAGCAGCCCCTCTGTCAACCCTCTCCCTCAGACAGCCCACAGAGAGCCACTCCTCTTCCAGCCAGTAGACAGCTATAGTGTCCAGGTAGGTGTCTTTGGAGGGCCCCATGACAGAGACCCCCCCGACAGCTGCATTCCCCGTGCCAGAGGATGTGGAGGATCCCCTGTCTCAGATGGAGCAAGAAGAAGCAGCCACCAGAGACCAAGCCACACCCACACCCAGGTCCACCTCCACAGAAAGCAGGCAGAGAGGCAGACCGGAGGGACAGAGCCACACTGTCCTCTTGGAGATCAGGGACACAATAAAAGCCAGCACAGATCTCCTCTCCCAGCTGGTCCACTTTGACATACCATCCTCCAACCGCAAGCCCTTCATCACGTATGGGAGCCAGACCCTCATGGACATGCCCAAGGCCCAGTACCAGGTGATGAAGGAGAGGATCACAGCTCTTCTGCACCACCCTCCAGGCCCAGCTGAACCTGCTGCTACCCACTCCAGGTCTGCTCCTCCACCCCAGGCGATGTCACAGCCCTTCTACAGATTTCAGCAGCCCCTCGCCTACCAAGCCACTACCAGGACTTCCCAGAGCAGAGGCAGCCCTTCCCAGTCCACACCCAGGTTCCTCGGACGCCACAGATGCCACAGATGCCTCACCTGACCCAGCTGCAGACCAGACAGCCCCACTACACTCCTCCTTCCTCCACCCCACAGCCAAGCCCTTCCTCAGAACATCTGTCATCAGTCTTGGGCCTCACATCCCAGGTCCTTGAGGAAGGGCCTCTCAACCTCACGGGACTGAGTCAGCTCTCTGAGAGCTTCCTGCACACACCATCTCCTGTTGTACTCTCGGGGCCAGGCACCCCAATGGTGCCTCAGACCAGCACTCCAGCCACAGCCACCTCCACAGTCCCTGGCCCCTGAGACCATGGGCACGCCTCAGAGTGACTGAGAAGAGTGCCAGAGACTGAGTTGTTACCTGCTCACTTTATCTTTGCTTAAGACACTTTACTTGGGTCATTTTCCTTTTTAATATAGTCATACAGTTTGTTATTAATGAAGGTTATCTTTGCTTCACACACTTGGTTCATTTTTTTTTCTTAATAAAGTGTTGGGGAAAACTTTGAAAAAAGGGTTAAGCCTTTGCATGCTTGTGGGATGGGCAAGAATAGCTGTGGGATGGATAGCTGTGGGATGGGTAAGGATAGCTGTGGGATGGATAGCTGTGGGATGGGTAAGGATAGCTGTGGGGTGGATAGCTGTGCGATGGGTAAGGATAGCTGTGGGATGGATAGCTGTGGGATGGGTAAGGATAGCTGTGGGATTGGTAAGGTTAGCTGTGAGATAAGGATAGTTGTGGGATGGGTAAGGATAGCTGTGGGATGGATAGCTGTGGGATGGG
>BLBF01000032.1:33042376-33073271 GCA_015471245.1 Laticauda colubrina
TGTGGGATGGGTAAGGATAGCTGTGGGATGGATAGCTGTGGGATGGGTAAGGATAGCTGTGGGATTGATAAGGATAGCTGTGGGATAGACAAACCTCCATTGCAAGCATAGTGGGACTGTATGGTCCACCCTCCCAGCTGCCACACATATGGCCCTTTATTATCAATAACAATTTAATCATTGATCAACACATTTCAACATAAACAAAACTCTTTATTCATGCCCTATTCATTGTAAGGCCACTCAACATACATGGCACAATCTCATCAGTGTGATGAGACAGGCTGAAGGATGCATCCATTAAGCATCTACCATCCTGTCTTGCCACTCCCCTGCTCCAGCTGGGGAGTTGCATCAGTGTCTCAGGAGGTTGCGCTGCTTCCTCCCTTCACGTGAAGCTCTGTTGGGGCCTTGCACATCCACAGTGTCTATCAGGTTTCGCCCTTGCCTCCATTCACCAGGCTCCATGTCCCCATTGCCTTGTTGGAGGTCCACAAGCCTGTTCTGCAACACTGGGTAGCGGGTGTGCATGAGATTGTGCAGGATGCAGCAAGCTTCCACGATGCTCTTCACAGTCCCTGGGAGATGCTGCATGGTGGTGAGAAGTACCAGGAACCTGTTGGCCAGGATGCCAAAGGCGTTCTCCATCACCCGTCTTGCCCTGGACAGCCTGTAGTTGAAGATCCTCTTTTCACGGGTGAGGTATCTGGAAGTATAGGGCTTCATGAGGTAGGTTCTGAGGGAGAAGGCGTCATCACCCACGATGAAGTAGGGCACATCTTGTGTGTTGTTAGGTAGGGGGTCTGGATCTGGGAAACCCATGATGAGGTTGTGTTCCAGCCCCTCCTTGAGGTTACTGGCGTTGTATATCTGGGCATCTGAAGCTGACCCGTTGCCTGAAGCATCGATGTACATGAACTTGTAGTCAGCATCAACCATGGGAAAGAGGATGATACTGAAGAAGATAATATACAAGATACCTTGTAGTTGAAATAATTGGACCCTGAGTTGGGTGGAGCTTTGCAGGCCACGTGTTTCCCATCTATGGCTCCAACAGTGTGGGGAAAGTTCCACCTCTGATACCACTGCTCTGCAACTTTCCTCCAGCCTTCTTCAGTGGTGGGGCACTGGAGGAGCTCCTCCATGTATTCTTTGATGATGGCCTGCACCACTTCTCTGACCACAATGCTGATGGTGTTGTGTGGCACCCTCCAGGCACACTGCATGTTTCTGTATGTGGTCCCAGAGGCCAGGTGGCGCAGAGTCAGTGCCGCCTTCAGTCCAGCATCCAGGCTGGGATGGAAGTTGATGCTCTGCTTGGTCAACCTGGGTCTCAGACGCTCCACAACTTCATCAAACATGGCTGGTGGCATCCTCATGAAGTGCTGGAATGCATGAGTCTCTTCATTCCTCAGCTCCACCATCAGCTTGTCATACAGTCCAAACTCCGCTCTTCTCCCGATCCATCGTCAGACCCACACAGTTCTTGGACATCTCTTTCTCTTTGCGTAGAAAAGGTGAAACAGTCTGAACAGGGCTTGGTTCTGGTATTGAATGATGATGGCTACCAAAAGGAGTGTGCGATGATCCATGGTGGAGATCAATGGATGATGTGGAAGAGCAAGAGCAAGGCTGAAGAGGTCTGCACACCACGGCTGCTGGACTGAAAGTGAGATCCAGGTGATTTCCTCCCCCTTTTTATAGGAAATGTCGGTTTTCCGCTAGGTGTCCTTCCACATACTCTAGACATCCTCCAGACATCCTTAATATCCAAGATATGTCCAATATACGAACGTGTTGTCCGTTTTAATGCTTTATATACGAGATGCATCCGCTTACATCCTTTCTATGTCCGTGCTACTGACGCTGTGTGGACGTTCTGTGTACCTTTTGCTTCCTCCCTCTTTCTGCTTTCCGCTGGAGCGGATGTGAGTTGCGCGGATGGCCAGAGGATGCCGAGAGGATACAACGGATGTGTAACAGATGACAACAGATGTAGAATATTTGTTGCCGGTATGTGTCGTGGATGTAGATCGTATGCGGCGGAAAGTTCATCCACTCAAAAAGTTTTGTGCAGCTCAAATGTTTTTGAGCAGATGAAATAGCAGTAGACGGATGTTTTACGGATAGAGCGTATGAAACACCTATGCAGTGAGTACACAACGGATGCATCGCGTTTTCCAACAGATGGCAAGCTTTTTTGTCCGTTTTACATCCCTCTTTGCATCCATTGGTGCAGTGTGACATGGACTTTATTTGGTGGGAGACATTGCTGGCTGCTGTTCAGAAGCTCCTGTGGTAGTTCTGCTGCCTGTTTACTGATCTATTTTCACATTTTATCTCAATTCACTTTCTAATCTCAGTCAGCCAAATAGCATGAAGTTTCTCATTGGCCTTATAATGAAAGTTTAGGGCCTAGTTGATGTGTCTTCCTCCAGTCTTTGGGTCAGCCAACAAGTATGCCAGCATAATGTGTGCTGTTTTGACAGCTAAGCTCTATTTTGCTTCAATTACAAGGCCAGCAAGAGGAATTCTCCTCAGAAATCTAATATGAGACATTTTAAGGACAATGGTGGATGAATTACTCTCTTTAAGGTGCATTGGCAGAGGAAAGGCAAAGCAAGTTATCCAACTGAATTTATTCCTGGCACAGAGAGTTTGCCAGGACTGCCTCAGGAAAGGCTCCTGGTGCTTTGCAGCAACAATTAGTCACAAGCATTTTTTTTTCATTATGGGTCTTTTTCCTTTCTGAAAAAGTAGCAAAGGCATGTCCGAAAACAGCCCCATCAACAGGTCAGTTGGGGATGCAGGGTGAAGGGAGGGAGGGAATCTCCACTGATTCCCTCCAGAGGCCACTAGTTGTTTTCCTAAACATTGGTTTAAAAAAGAAGTCTAGCAAAACTATTTCTGTCTACATAAAAAAGCTATGTTTAGCACTTGGCAAAGGGTAGTAAAATCTTAACTCAAGTAGAAGCCTCTGTTGCATCTAGGAATCTGATCTCCCCTGCAATCCAAGCCAAAATATTTCAGGTGGTATCCCCAGAGAGCTAGGAAGGGGCGCAATTGCAATAGCATCCAGAGTTGGACTGTTCTGGCCCCTGGATGACCCATCACCAACTGGTCAGTGTGTTGTTATTCATAAAATGAGACATGTATCAAGAGAAAATTGAAACCACTGCTTTAAGAGTGGAACAGTTAAAGATTAATTTAACTTGGGCTGAGCTCAGAGTTTGGGGTATGGATGAGAAAAAGGTGACATAACAAGGACATAAGCTTAATAAAAGTTACAGAAGCATGTGGTACTGTACCATTGTTCGTGAATACCAGTAATTTTCAACCAACAACCACAACGGAGTCCCAAAATTTTGTTGATATGTGAGACCGCTGGCAAGTGAATTTTGCCACAGTTTCTTGTCACAGTTGCTAAGTGAATCACTAAAGTTGTTCAGTTAGTAGCACAGTTGTTAATTGAATCTGTCTCCCCCATCGATTTTTGCTTGTCAGAAGGTTGCCAAAGGGGATCACGTGACCCCAATCATCATAAATGAGTCAGTTGCCAAGCATCTGAACGCTGATTACATTATCATTGGGATGCCGCAACAATCATGTGTGAAAAACAGTCATAAGTCACATTTTTCAGTGCTGTTTAACTTTGAATGGCCTTTAAACAAACTGTTGTAAGTCAAGAATTGCCTGCACGAGAATTAACATTTAATATTTTTTTCTTAAGAGCTTCCTGAGTTATTTTTATTTACCTTTTCATATCCCACCTATATTATGTTTTCAAATAACTCTAGGCGGCAAACGTATCTGACACACCTTCCTCCTATTTTTCCCATAACAACAACTCTGTGAAGTGAACTGGGCTGGGAGAGAATGAGTGAGTGGCCTAAGTCACCCAGCTTGTGAACAGCCTCTGGCTTTCTAGTCGGTGTCTTCATCACTGGATCACCTTACCCTCCAAAATTTAGCTCCTTGTTCATTGAACTTCCAATGTCTTAGTGGGTTTAAAAAAAAAAAAAATCCCTGCTTCGATTTTCTCCCAAGCCCAAATTATACAATGCCATTTCCTGAGCAGAATAAATTATTCCAGGATTTGGAAAGTAACTGAATAGAGCATCATGTGATGGAAAGATTTCTTGGGATCTCAGTGCATTTGTTTATATATCAATCTTTTCCTCCATATGCCTCTTGAAGGGAATTTATTTGCAAAACACTGTAGCATATGTGGGAAATGGAAGTTGGGTGGTTTTGTTTTATTTTGAGTGAAGGATGAAGCACATTCAACTATTGAACAATGATGATGTCACAAGCAAGAACAGAATTGCTCTATTTGCTGTCTTTTATACTGCAAGCTCTTAAACCTGAAAACCTACAGAGAAGTCTAATAGTATTTGCCTAATAGTATTTAGTGTACATTCAAAATGACAATATTCTATTCCCATTCCATTCCATTCTATTATAATGGAATTTCCTATCAGTTTCAGATCTAGAAAAATGTATCAACAGTACTTCACTTTTCTCCTAAAGGTGTCAGCATGAATGCTTTTCTTTCAGGTGAAAGCTTGCCTTGTCATCTACATTATCTGCACAGTGGTAGTGGCTGTGCTTTTTCTATTTGATTGATTTATTGCACAACTCGGGTATCCAAAATACTCAATGTAGTACTACTAATGATTATTTCTATCAACTGCATCATCAGATTGCGGTGAGTTTTCCTTGGGGCCAAGTTTCTGTTTTCTTGTGAAAAAATCTGAACATTCAGGGCTAATACAACTGGCAGAAATTGAATTGAATACTGGGGAGATTGCTTTTGCTGGTAGAATATTGAATGTCCTTGTTCATTAATTTTGAATTTACACATGGCACATGCACCAATTCTACAAAAAGAAAACCCATCTTCTGTGAAAAGGATGTACTATGGATTTTGTTTGTTTGTTTTTTGGTGGAGCATTTCTGATTAGAACCAGCCCAAGCTTAGTAGACTCTGTCTCTTGTGAAGTCACTCTGCAGACTTTCTATGGTAGCCATTTTATGGCTTTGTTGCTAAGGTTCTTTTGTACAACTTTATTCATGTCACAGACTGTATTCCCAAAAGCAGTGAAAGCGTGAACTAAAACAAAATGTGATTGAATTAGAGATTCTAGGATAATTAATAGGATTTCTGCTCATGGGTTGGGGTGAGTCTGAGAGGTACAACCTAGAGCAGAGGTCTCCAAACTTGGCAATTTTAAGACTTGTGGAATTCAACTCCCAGAATTCTCCAGCCAGCATACCTGGCTGAAAAATTCTGGGAGTTGAAATCCACAAGTCTCAATGTTGCCAAGTTTGGGGACCCTGACCTAAAGGTTGCATGCATTGCAACACTCTCTCCACTCCAGCCCTAAGTAGTCTTGAGATTTCCAATAGAGATTGTTAACCCTGCTCATAATGATATTTCTCAATCTTATGAGAAGTTGTTTTGTGGAATACATGCTGAACTGCTTAATCATAATGTCAAGTGCCAGGGAGATCAAGAGATCCAGGCAGTTCAAGTGGGTATAAAGATCTATTGCAAAGTTACGCTCTCTACAAGAATCTGAACTATTAACAGTCAAAACATTGGTAGATAAGGAACTTAGATCTCTTGAGAGCATATAGGGACTCGGGACTGATGACATGTTTGACCCACCTTCCTTGGGCTCAGCCTGGTCATCTCCTACACCTATATTGTGCATTTGACTTCATACACAGAAGCTAAATGAATTTCAATTGAATAGGGGTGGGGAAGACACCCAGTGATCACTTCTACCTCATTATTCATGAGGTACTAGTGATCATTGTGCCCCCCTCTCCCCCCCAATTCAAGGTTCATGTGATTTTTGTTACCATTATAAAACCTGTGTGAATGCTTCAAGAATTGGTTTCTATCCTCAGTTCTATCTCTTAACCCACTGGCCCCTGCGGTTGAGCTGGAATGCCTTCAAATCATAAGACTTTAGTCGTGTTTATTAAATCTGCTTCAGAAACATTTGGGGGAAAGACTACTCTTAAGTCTCTCTCAGGGGAGGGCAACAAACAAGGCAGCTTCTTGTCCTTAATCTCCTGTTGTTTTTCAGTCTTGTTGCATGGCCATGCATGGCATTGTCATAGTTTTAACTTTCCTGGGATTCTTTATTTGCATTTCCATGGCAGCCTTTGGATGCAAAGCAGTGTGTCACCAAAGCACAACTGCAGATTAGGAGGTAATTTGTTTCCATCTGTTTTGATGGGGAGAGGAGGGTTATGGCAGTGGTGGGGTTCAAATTTTTTTACTACCGGTTCTGTGGGTGTGGCTTGGCCTTGGTGGGCATGTAAAATCTCCAGTCAGAGGTGGTATTTTCTGCCTCTCTGAATTTCCACTACTGGTTTTCCAGAACTGGTCAGAACCTGCTAAATATCACCTCTGGGTTATAGACAAGGGGATTAAAGGTTAAAAAATGGTGAAAGGGAGATGGGTGAGGGGTAGAGAGAGGACAAAAAGGACAGGTTAGGAATAGGTCACTAATACCCTCTTCTGTATCTCTAGCAGGTGTGGGCAGTTATGGCAACTTTACAATCTGTGAATTTTTGGCTGGCTCAGGAATTTCGGAAGATGAAGTCCACAGGGTGTAAAATTGCCATACTTCCTCACCCCTGCTCCTGCAAGTACCAGGGAGGTCCACCCAATTGAGATGAAAATACAGTGGAGAACCAGCATTAACCAGCTGTGCTGAGAATCAACACCATGTATGAATTTCAAGACAAAGAAGCAATGAAATAAAAATGAAAAAAAACAAAATAAAAATATTTCTGCATGTATGAGAAATAGGAATATAGCTAGATACTAGGATAATGGAAATAGCCAAGATGATGATTTGAGGACAATTTGAACATTGTAGCCTTTGATGAGAGGCTACCTAAATTTAATAAATGAAACTGCCCACTTCATGGGTTAACTTTGACCACAAAATTTATTGGTTATGAGATGCAACTCCCAACAGTCTGGTTTTCAGGTAAAAGCTATAAAATAAAGTGAGAATGGAAAGCATCTGTAAAGCAACTGTGAATTGAAGTCTTCTACTGCCATCTTGCTCATTCTCCCAGGCAACAAAACATAACAAACAAAAGGAAACACAAAACCCAGAACTTATTTAGTCCTGTTCTTTCTAGAGATCTTGCTAAATCATCAGAATGTGTCTTAATGGCCCACCAATCAACTGGAAGTTTGAGTTGGTGCTTGAAGCTAAAAATGTTACCTTGCCTTAACCTTTCAAGTAGACCCAACAAATCATCGTGATTAAACAAATTATATCTTTGCATGATTATACTTTTGTTTCTTTCAGACCATTGTTATTTCAAGGCATTTTTTTTGTTCTACTAAAATCAACAAAGAACCTGAACATGTTTATTGTCCAAACTTCAATGTTTAGAGTAGTGTTTCCTAAACTATCTCTCCCTTGGAGAGGTGCAGACAGAGTTCAGGGAAGAAGTGAAGAACCATTTAGTTGAACATTGTTGCAATAAAACTACCTTTCCCAAAGTTTCATTGTGTTGTTTTCATCATTTCTTTGTATTCAATTCAGTGTTAGGGTCATTACTTTTTTTTCCATTTGTGTACATTGATAAATGGAAGCATGATGGCAAAAAGCTGAGGAATTTCTGATCTAAAGGAAATTTGAAATAAGCATCCATATCTGTCCACATTCTCAACTAGTGCCCTTGTTCCCTTTTACCCAGTCCATTTCTCTGAACATTGACTGTACTGTTAGTGTTTCTAATGCTCATTGCTTTTCTAGATGCAAATTCAATAAACTGAACTGAAGACAATTCAATATGTATTGTAAACAACAAAATTTCTGCTTAGCTTAAATTCCACCTCTTATATTTATTTACCTCGCCTCCCGATTTTTTCTGTTTCAGATTCTGCAAGGGGAAATCTTCCTTAATAGCCTTGGAAGTTCTCAGTAGTTCAGACAAAATGAATGGGCATGAAATTAAGAAATAGATTGTCAATTTCTTCTCCAACAGTGGACAAGAGGAAAGTGGTAGGTTAGCAGCAAGAGGGTTCTTTTTGGGGTGAACAGATTTCTGTTGCTGCAAGAACTTTTGACAAGCAATCGTCACTCCTTGTTTTCCACATTTCATGACACAGAAGTGAAAAAAACTACAGAACACCTGCAAAGTACTTTTGAAGCTTTCCCACAGTCCTCCTTTATCTCTCTCTTGGGGCCCTCCCCAATGTCTCAAAGCTAACTTGCTTGCTTTACAGTGTTGAGAATTGGGAACAAAGTTGTAATTTTCCCCCACTCTCCCCAAACATCACAAGCTGGAAACATGTCAAATTACTTTTCCCCTTCTAACAACAACCTTCACTCAGGTTCTATAGAACTACAGTATTAGAAACCACACATACAAATTATTCTAGGGCACTCCCACATGCACTTTGCAATTTATATCAGGATGATCTCTGAATATATTTAATCCCATGACAGCTTCTCTGCTTAGTAGTTGAGCCTACTGATGTCTGGCTTTATAAATCTAAATTTACTTCCCTGGAACATATTGCTTCAGGACTTAGGGCAGCTGGAACAGGATAACAATTTTCATTTCTCATACTCAGAATATCTGTTTCAGCATCTCTGAAGCCAATGGCAGGTCATCTTCCAGACTGTTCTTATGGGAATGGAAAATGAAAAAAAAGTCGTAATGTATGGCTATGTCTTTGCTTTATTTCAACTGTACTGCAGCCGAGCTGGAAATAATAAAACTGTATTCTTGAGCACAGCCAGTTTGATAGGATCACAACTCTGATTTACAACTGGGGCAGAATCCTCACGAGAAAGTGGTCGTAAGGTCATTTTTCTCATATCCTGCCTTTGGGGATAGTAAAGATCAAGTCACATACTTCTTCTACATATATCCTCCCACCCCTTCCTGGAACTATAAAAGCATTGACATCTCCGTGCTCAGATTTACTTTATTTTTTAGCTCAACATAAACCAGTTTTTCAATCTCTCTTTCGAAGACTAAGTCCTCAACCCCTTGGTGAAACTTCCTCTGAACCTTGCCTAATATATCTGTGTCCTTAGGCCTAAAACCACATATTAAATTGGCACTCTTGCCCTTCCTCTGGGTAATTTATGCTCAAAAGAGGACTGGTAAGATCAGTTGCTTAGACTGGGTGTTTTCAGGTTGTAAATTAAAGATGCAGGCCTCAGTCTCTACACCTTACAAAAAAAAAGGAAGAATTTCCATTTTACTGCTAACCCTTTTTATCTTGCTTGTTTGAGAGGCTACAGAAGACCACTCACAATGAAAATGGAAGGAGAAAGCAGCAACAGCATTGTCCGCATGCTCCAAAACTGATTTTGGAGTGGTTTAGGCCTTATGCAAATGCATAACCTCTGCTATTTATTAAAGTTGTCAGATTTTTTATTCAGTCTTTCACATAAACCTAGAAAATAAAGTGCTTCTGCTTTAAGAATTAGATTAACTAACTGTAAAAGGCAGATTCTCTGAATAAGATTTCAACAACCTTAGGGAGATTTATGGCATCTTAAATGTAAACAACTTTATTGCCACAAAGACCTTGCTCCTGTCATCATGCCTCTGGCCACCTGGGGTTTGCAGGCAGCTGTTGGAAACAAAATCAAGCTGTTGCCTGATTTTGTGCAATTTCTTGTTTGAGGAAAACCCAACAGCACACAATGCACATCAAAAGAAATTTGTTTTGAACCATGTTTTAAAAATCATGCCACCATAGCTTAGAAGAAAAGAAAAAGAAAAAAAATACACCAAAACTTAACTCTTCATGTATTTATTTTCTGGGCAGCAACTTTTTTTGTCTAGGTGGTAGCTCCTTTTTCTTGGGGATTTGTTTCAAACATGCTATGATTGAGCAATAATTTATAGAACAAATACAGCTGCCTGGGCTGGCACTGCAGCACCTTGAAGCATCAAGTAATTACACTGAGCCATAAACTAACCAACTATATTTTAGTATAGTGTTGCTATAATCCCACCCACACAATAAGCAAGGATGAGGTCACTTGCACTTTCAAACCAGCTGCTGTATTTTAGACTGATCTATCTTAGGGCTAGGTCACACTGGCTGACGGATGCAAAACGTATATAAAAAGGACACAGCGGATGAGCAAATTTTCCATCCGTTGTTATCTGCTCTCAAAAATGCCCCAAATTTGCATAAACAGAGCAGACAACAACGGAAAGGAACGGGTGTGGGGAGGATGTAGCGTGGATGTAAAGCGGATGTTTGTAGGAAGCCTAGCGGATGAAAGTGGATGGAAGTGGATGACACATCCGCAGGGCTTCCGGGGGAGAACAGCAAAGTGGACGGGTAGTGGAAGGAATGGATGCGTAGTGGATACGTAGCGGATGCATCACGGACGCCTATAGGATGCATAGTGGATGACTAGCGAATGCAAAGCGTTCACTGCGCATGCGGGATGAATTGCGGAAGCTCCGCGGATATAAAAGGATGCAGCTCACAAGCAGGTCACCATTCAGAGGAAAGACCTGCTGCCAGAGACATCTTGAGAGAATACCATGGGGAAGAAGAGAAAGCCTGTGCCATCTGCTGCCAGCCCTGGCAAGAAGGACAGAACCACCATCCCACCCCCTGGCGCTGACTCCGAAGCTGCTTCTGCTGCTGCTGGTGCTGCTGGTGCTCCTGGTGTTGCTGCTGGTGGTGCTTCTCCTGCTGGTGCTGCTGCTGGTATTGCTGGTGCTGCTAGTACTTTCTGCTGCTGCTGGTGCTTCTCCTGCTGGTGCTGCTGGTGCTTCTCCTGCTGCTGCTTGGTGGTGTTTCTCCTGCTGCTGCTGCTGTGGTGGACCAGCCCCAAGGCCCTCAAAGCCCTGCTGCTGAAGGCCCTGAAGCCCCTGCCAGAGGGAGGAAGAGGCAAGGCAAGAAGGGGGAGAGGAAACAGTACTCCATTTCCGAAGACCATGAGGAAGAGGTGCTGGAATGGCTGAGGGAGAATGAGTACCTGTGGAGGAAGGGCCACAGGCTCTATCACGACACCAAGAGGAAGCAGGCAGCGTGGAGAGAAAAGGCAGAGAGCCTGGGCTACACTTCTGATGTCCTCCTGGGGTGGTGAAAGCATATGCACACCTGGTATGGCAAGCTGCACCTCAAGAGATCCGGGCAGGCCGCTGTCAAGCTCACTGACTGGGAGACCTATGTCATGGCCAGGTGCAGCTTCCTGGAGGGTGAGATCTGCCACCGAGGAGCAGCCCCACTGTCAATCCTCTCCCTCAGACAGCCCACAGACAGCCACTCCTCTTCCAGCCAGGAGACAGCTACTGTGTCCAGGTAGGTGTCTTTGGAGGGCCCCATGACAGAGACCCCCCCGACAGCTGCACTCCCTGTGCTAGAGGACGTGAAGGATCCCCTGTCTCAGATGGAGCAAGAGGAGGCCGCAGCCACCAGAGACAAACCACCCCCACCCCCAGCTCCACCTCCACAGAAAGCAGGCAGAGAGGCAGACCGGAGGGACAGAGCCACACTGTCCTCTTGGAGATCAGGGACACAGTCAAAGCCAGCACAGATCTCCTCTCTCAGCTGGTCCACTTTGACATACCCTCCTCAAACTGCAAGCCCTTCATCACGTACGTGAGCCAGACCCTCATGGACATGCCCGAGGCCCAGTACCAGGCGATGAAGGAGAGGATCACAGCTCTTCTGCACCACCCTCCAGGCCCAGCTGAACCTGCTGCTACCCATTCCAGGTCTGCTCTTCCACCCCAGGCGATGTCTCAGCCCTTCCATGGATTTCAGCAGCCCCTCACCTACCAAGCCTACAACTACCAGGACTTCCCACAGCAGAGGCAGCCCTTCCCAGTCCACACCCAGGTTCCTCGGACACCATAGATGCCTCACATGACCCAGCTGCAGACCAGACAGCCTCACTACACTCCTCCTTCCTCCACCCCACAGCCAAGCCCTTCCTCAGAACATCTGTCATCAGTCTTGGGCCTCAGATCCCAGGTCCTTGAGGAAGGGCCTCTCAACCTCACGGGACTGAGTCAGCTCTCTGAGAGCTTCCTGCACACACCATCTCCTGTTGTACTCTCGGGGCCACGCACCCCAATGACACCTCAGACCAGCACTCCAGCAACAGCCACCTCCACAGTCCCTGGCCCCTTTACATCTGAGACCATGGGCACGCCTCAGAGTGACTGAGAAGAGTGCCAGAGACTGAGTTGTTACCTGCTCACTTTATCTTTGCTTAAGACACTTTACTTGAGTCATTTTCCTTTTTAATATAGTCATACAGTTTGTTAGTAATAAAGGTTATCTTTGCTTCACACACTTGGTTCATTTTTTTTACTTAATAAAGTGTTGGTGAAAACTTTGAAAAAAGGGTTAAGCCTTTGCATGCTTGTGGGATTGGTAAGGATAGCTGTGGAATGGATAGTTGTGGGATGGGTAAGGATAGCTCTGGGGTGGATAGCTGTGGGATGGTTAATGATAGCTGTGGGATGGGTAAGGATAGTTGTGGGATAGATAAACCTCCAGTGCAAGCATAGTGAGACTGTATGGTCCACCCTCCCAGCTGCCACACATATGGCCCTTTATTATCAATAACAATTTAATCATTGATCCACACATTTCAACATAAACAAAACTCTTTATTAATGCCCTATTCATTGTAAGGCCACTCAACATACCTGGCACAATCTCATCAGTGTGATGAGACAGGCTGAAGGAAGCATCCATTAAGCATCTACCATCCTGTCTTGCCACTCCACTGCTCCAGCTGGGGAGTTGCACCATTGTCACAGTAGGTTGCGCTGCTATCTTCCCTCCACGTGAAGCTCCGTTGGGGCCTTGCACATCCACAGTGTCTATCAGGTTTAGTCCTTGCCTCCATTCACCAGGCTCATGTCCCCATTGCCTTGTTGACAGTCCACAAGCCTGTTCTGCAACACTGGGTAGCGGGTGCGCATGAGATTGTGCAGGATGCAACAAGCTTCCACGATGCTCCTCACGGTCTGTGGGCGATGCTGCTTGGTGGTGAGAAGTTCCTGGAACCTGTTGGCCAGGATGCCAAAGGCGTTCTCCACCACCCGTCTTGCCCTGAACAGCCTGTAGTTGAAGAACCTCTCTTCACGGGTGAGGTATCTTGAACTATAGGGCTTCCTGAGATAAGTTCTGAGCAAGAAGGTGTCATCACCCACGATGAAGTAGGGCACATCTTGTTTGTCTTTGGGTAGGGGGGTCTGGATCTGGGAAACCCATGGTGAGGTTGCGTTCCATCCCACCCTTGAGGTCACTGGCGTTGTATATCTGGGCATCTGAAGCTGACCCATTGCCTGAAGCATCGATGTACTTGAACTTGTAGTCAGCATCAACCATGGCAAAGAGGATGATGCTGAAGAAGCCCTTGTAGTTGTGATAAGAGGACCCTGAGTTGGCTGGAGCTTTGCAGGCAACGTGTTTCCCATCTATGGCTCCAATGGTGTGGGGAAATTTCCACCTCTGATACCACTGTTCTGCAACTTTCCTCCAGCCTTCTTCAGTGGTGGGGCACTGGAGGAGCTCCTCCACATATTCTTCGATGATGGCCTGCACCACTTCTCTGACCACAATGCTGATGGTGTTGTGTGGCACCCTCCAGGCATACTGCATGTTTCTGTATGTGGTTCCAGAGGCCAGGGGGCGCACAGTCAGTGCCACCTTCAGTCCAGGGTCCAGGTTGGGATGGAAGTTGGTGTTCGGCTTGGTCAACCTGGGTCTCAGAAACTCTACAATTTCGTCAAACATGGCTGGTGGCATCCTCATGAAGTGCTGGAATGCACGAGTGTCTTCATTCCTCAGCTCCACCATCAGCTTGTCATACAGTCCAAACTCCATTTTTCTCCTGATCCATCCTCGGACCCACACAGCTCTTGAGAGTCTCTTTCTCCTTGTGTAGAAAAGGTGAAACAGTCTGAACAGGTCTTGGTTCTGGTATTGAATGATGGCAGCTATCATAAGGACTGTGTTATGATCCATGGTGGAGAACAATGGATGATGTGGAAGAGCAAGACCAAGGGTGAAGAGGTCTGCACACCATGGCTGCTGGACTGAAAGTGAGATCCAGGTGATTTCCTCCCCCTTTTTATGGGAAATATCGGTTGTCCGCTAGGTGTCCTTCCACATACTCTAGACATACTGCAGACATCCTAAATATCCGAGATGCATCCCATATACAAACGTTTTGTCCATTTTAATGCTTTATATATGAGATTCATCCACTTACATCCTTTCTATTTCTGTGCTACTAACGCTGTGTGGATGTTCTGTGCACCTTTCCTTTCCTCCCTCTTTCCGATTTCAGCTGGAGCGGATGTGAGTTGAGAGGATGGCCAGAGGATGCCGAGAGGATACAGCGGACGTTTAACGGATGATAACAGACATAGAACATTTGTTGCCCATATATGTCGCGGATGTACATCGTACGTGGCGGAAAGTTCATCCTCTCAAAAAGTTTTGTGCAGCTCAAAACTTTTTGCGTGGATGAAATCTCAGTGGACGGATGCTCGACGGATAGAGCGTATGAAACACGTATGCAATGAGTACACAACAGATGCATAGCGTTTTCCAACGGATGGCAAGCTTTTTTGTCCGTTTTACATCCTCTTTGCATCCTTTGGTTCAGTGTGACATGGGCTTTACAGGTTTGCTGTGAGAATAAAATGGACAAAGAACCAAACCGAGTCTATTACATCAGATAAAGGATAAAATAGTAGAATGGTACCAAGTATGGTACCAAGTATGACTACCCAAGCAGTCGCCACAGTATAGGAAACCAGCAGGTTTAGACTGTTGTCTTAAATCAATAGAAAGGAATCCCATCAAACTAGAACTTAATTTAAAAACATATAATCTGGTGCTATTATACAAATCTCTCCACTGCCCCAGCCTTTTTTCAATCCTGTGCAACACTGCTAATATACTACTACATTATCAACCAATATCACATTTGTTTTACATATCAGCAGATTCATCCAACAGTTATCACATATATGCAGATCTAGTCAAGTTTCCTAATGGTTGCATTTCCCCAAGAGATAGGCAAACAACGTAATGTATACACAACTGACTAAGACCTTAGACATTTTAGCATTTTAGCAAACACTTGTTGCTTTATGGTGAAGGTGTTTTCAGCACTCACAAAATAATTGGAACAGCAGAGATGGAGCTTAAACGAAAAGTAGTGGAGGAATTATTTATATTGAATTAGACCTGCAGGAATCTGTGATTCCAACAGGGTGATGAGGGCATAACTGACTTTCTCAGACTAGGAAAGTCTGCAACTTGAGCACCAACTAAAGCTGGACAGTTTATCTGCCTTTTCAGTCTCTTATCTCCTTGAGCAGGAGTGAAGTCCAAGAGGACATCAAAACATGATCCTGTTCTAAAGGAAAATTGTGACACCTTCCCAAACCAACCTCAGAAATGGAACTGGGTCAGATTGATCCCTTACAAAAAGCAATTTTTAATTGGGATTTAATTTAAACACATACTGCCTTTGAATGCATAGAGTAGCAAGAATGGGAGAAGAAATGGCTGCAGGGGACAAATTGCAATGCATTGTGGGCAATCATTCTGTTGATCTTTATTGGAAAACCCTGATGGAATTTGTGGAACCTAATTCTAAATGGATATTTGATTCACTTACCACTGCCACCCTGAATTAGGGGACTGATCTGTTTCAAAAATCTACAGCACTCTATAGTTCAAGGAAAGGGCTTTCTAGTTACTCAAAACATTGATATTCTAAGGATAGGGGAGAGGGATAAAAGGGATGGAAACTCTAATAAAGATTTAAATACAGCATTTCCAAGATTCTCAATCTTAATGCGTATGCACCTCTCAATAAACTAGAGGCATTCTGGCAACCAGTAATCATCTTTCCTTTTTCTGTTCTAAATTCAACCTGCCTGACATTTTTCTTTCCATTTTTCTACCTTCTATTTAACTACAAAGTCAACCCAGCAGATATTTTCTTCCTTTAATTCTACTTTTCTGTCACTAGAAATACACATTTTTAGAAGACCCTCTTACTGACAGTAGAGTGCAGCTGTACAGAAGCAAAGTGGTTTTTGCTAAATCAAGAGCTCTTTCATTTTCCAGGAACCACAACTTTGGCTTTTCCTTCCCTTGTGTTAAAAACGGAAACTCTTGGAAAGGATGTAGTGACTAACCCCATAATGTAACATGTACCTCATTTTTGTGTGCATACGTACACAAAGAAGACAATGTTGCTACCACAAATATAGACCACTTATTTTATTTATTTATTTATTTTGTCAAGCAATTATAACAGGTATAAGTATAAACATAGTTATGGATACATGAAATGGATACATATAAGAAAAAAAGAAAAAGAAACAATAGGATAGGGATGGTAGGCAGGTTGGTGTACTTATGCACGCCCCTACAGACCTCTTAGGAAAGGGGTGAGGTCAATAGTAGAAAGTCTAAGGTTAAAGTTTTTGGGGAAGAAACCACAGTCAGGTAGAGTATTCCAGACATTGACCACTCTGTTGCTGAAGTTGTATTTCCTGCAATCAAGTTTGGTGCAGTTTACCTTGAGTTTGTATCTATTGTGTGCTATGGTTGAAGCTGAAGTATTCATTGACAGGTAGGACATTGCAATGTATAATTTTATATACTATACTTATATCGGACTGAAGGTGGCGTAGTTCTAGGTTTTCCAGGTCTAGAATTTCAAGTCTGGTGGCAAAAGGTATTCTGCAACGAGTAGAGAAGTGGAGAACTCTTCCCATAAAATATTTCTGGACTTTCTCAATTGTATTAATATCAGATATGTAATGCGGGTTCCAGACTGATGAGCTATTTTCAAGTATTGGTCTAGTAAATGTTTTTTATGCTCTCGTTAGTAGTGTGATATTACCAGAGAAAAAGCTATGTAGGATTAGGTTAACAATTCTTAATGCCTTCTTGGCTATGTAGTTACAGTGGGCTCTAGCATTTAGATCATTAGAGATGAGAACTCCAAGGTCCTTGACAGAGTTTGGATCATCAGCAAGGTCTTTTAACTATTCAGCTTGTATTTTATTTTCTGCTTTTTTTTTTTGCCAATATGGAAGACAGAGCATTTATTTGTTGGGATTTGAAGTTGCCCTTTGTTTGACCATTCTGATACATAGTCAAGGTCTTTATGAAAGGTAGCAGTATTGTCTGTGGTGTTGAATAGCTTTACATCATCAGCGAAGAGAACACAGTTGCTCTTGATATGATCACAGAGGTCATTTATGTAGAGTATGAAGAGAGTTGGTCCTAGAACACTGCCTTGAGGGACACCACTGTTGACAGGTACAGAATTTGATGGGATGCTCCCAATTTTGACCATTTGTTGTCTGTTTGATAGGAATGCTTCTATCCATTTATGCAGGTGTTCAGAGATACCATAAGATTTTAGTTTTAAGAGTAGTTTGTCGTGTACCACTGAATCAAAAGTTACAGAAGGCAATGTAGATTGCGTCTATTGCTTTGCCCTGATTGAGTTGTGTAGTCCATGTTTCTGCAGTGTAAGAGTTGCAGATTACAGGATAGTTTTTTTTTCTGAAACCAACTTGTTTATTATAGAGTAGGTTGTTTGTCTCTAAGTGGGGGATAATGGTTTGGTTAATAATTGATTCCATGACTTTACAGGTGACGCAGCACAAGGAGATTGGTCTGTAATTTTCAACTAGGACGGGGTCTCCCTTTTTGAAGATAGGGATGACCGTGGCTTGTGACCATAGGTTTGGCAAGGAGCTGGTCCTGAAATTTTTTTCAAAGATTATGCTTATACTGTCTTTGGCTATGACAGTGGATAGTTTTTTTTTAAGAAGTAGGCACATATTCCGTCCGGTCCAATAGATAGAGATGTTTTTAGATTGCATTGTGCTTTTTCAACCTTGTCTTCTATGAAATCGATATGTATTGGATCATTGTAGTTGTCTGTGGTTCTTCCTCTTGCCTGCCCAAGAATTAGAAGTTCTATTCATGGTGACTTGACCAATTCTTATCCGGAGTGAGAAAACTCGAGTTTATTGGGGTGGCAATTATGCAGCTACTAAGA
Source organism: Laticauda colubrina (assembly GCA_015471245.1). NCBI lineage: Eukaryota > Metazoa > Chordata > Lepidosauria > Squamata > Elapidae > Laticauda > Laticauda colubrina. Next base: position 33,060,475 of record BLBF01000032.1, read on the forward strand.
CAGCTGAGTAGATTTTTCTCAATCTACTGGCTGGATTGATCAATGTAGTTGGTATTCTTGGTTTATGGTTTTGCTTATTGGGAAATACAGCCATGAAATATTACAATGTAACTAAATAGTTAAATAGCCAATTGGACCAGAGTTCCAAAAAATGTTTAAAGAAGATACTTTGATCCACATTACAGCAAACACCAACAAAATATGGTGCTACAATTAAGTTTATTTGTGCAAGCACAGAGGTGTCCTGTGATCTCTTGATTCTCACTTGACTGTAATTTTGCTTTAGAGAATAAACAAAACTGCAGTCAAACCCAAAGTGCAATCTTGCACCATGGGACAGATTGTATGAGACTAAACAAGCCAGAAGGTTGTCTACTTTCCCCAGAGTTTAGGCAGACGTTTCTCTGTCTTTTGCTCTCATTTGTTTTTCAGCTGGAGCTGTCAGGAATTGTGCCAGGAAAAGATGGCAGGAAAGGAATATTCCTCACCAAGAAGCAATGAGGCTAGCCGGGATTGAAGCAATCATTTGATTACTCTAGCCCAGTGTTTCAGAAGTACTTAAAATCAAATTTATTTGCCCGCCTATGTCGACAATTAATAGAATATTAAAATCCCATTAAATAACCATGAGAAGCAGTCATGGCAGCAAACACATCAATTTTCATTTTAATATAGTAAATGTTATCCATAGAAATAAAAACTCTTTTGGGAGCCTCCAGAATTTTTTTAAATGGGAAGACATCCTGAGAGGAAAAAATGTTTAGGAAGCGCTACTATAGGGAAACAAATAGCTGATTAAGAAATGTAGTTTTTTTCCCCCTAGAGCATGGTTTGGTTTCTTCTATTTAATTTAAAAAGCTAAACTTCATTCTCTATCTCAGCAGTACCCAACCTTTCTAGCTTAGCAGTCTGAGGGGGGAGGGAGGTGATGGTTCCATGTGAGTGGCAGGCACAGGCGTAATTGTGCACAACTCCATTTGCACAAGCAATGGGCACAGGTGCCCTCTGCTTGCACACATGGAGTTTCACACAAGTGGAGTTGTGTGCATGTGATTGCCCACTGCTTGTGTGGCCTAGTTCCAAACAGGCTGAGGCCCAATCATGGGCCATGGATTGGGAGTTGGGGAACCCTGCTCTAGCTTACAATAGAAATAAATGGTTGGTATTCGGTAGGCCATCACTTTCTCTGTAAGCATCATCTTGGAAACTTTTTCAGAGGTTTCTAAAGTAAAATAGGAGTGGTGCAGTGGCTCAGTGGTTAAGATGCTGAGCTTGTCAGTTGGAAGACTAGCATCCCAGATTTGGGACCTGAACAGCACACAATGGGGTGAGGTCCCATCGTTGCCCCAGGTCCTATTAATCTAGTAGCTTGAAAGCATACAAATGCGAGTAGATAAATAGGTACCACTTTGGTGGGAAGAGCACTCAATGTCATGCTGGCCACATGACCATGGAAGTATCTTCAGACAGCACTGGCTCCATAGCCTTAAAATGGAGATGAGCATTGCCCCCTATAGTTGGCAACAACTAACGGAATAAAATCCACAGGGATTCCTTTACCTATGCCTTCACCTAAATTAAAATATCTGCTGTCTTTGTTCACTGAATTAAAGTTCAAAATTCACTCTTCAGCAATCCTAAAAATTACAATAAAGCGTAGCCTGTTGCTCAGGCATCGGGCACTTCACCATATCATAATTTTCACCTTGTTTCTATCTCCAACCCATCAAATACCAATTTGAAGGCTTCCTTCAATTATCATTATGTGTGCCAGACTCAAAGTACTGAGAGCAGTCATGGAACCAGACAGCTCTCCCACCATTTGCTAACCAAATATGACACAGTAGATTTATTTTTAAAAGACTACAAGTAGTATATGTTAGTTTAAGAACAGAGCTTCTGGAATGATAACTTTCTAAACCCTATCACTATCACTATTCTGTGTTCATATACGTATACCTATGTACACACATACAATTATTAACAACTCCCTCCACCTGCATTTTCAGTTATGTTTTGTCCATTTGAACTTGGGGGGGGGGGGGGATAGCAGATATTATGGGAAGAAGTCACCCCTGCTGTGAAAGTACCATTCCTTCATTCTGTTTGAAATTTCCCTACTAGTTATGGTGCTGGAATAACATGAAAGCATTTTAGTAACTATGTGCTTTTCACAATAGCATTAACCATAGGTGTAGGTTGCATATCTGTATCTGTATGCAAAAAATATTGAATAACAGTACATTTGACTCAGACTTCCATCCATCCTAGGTCGGTAAAATGAGAACCCAGATACTTGGGGCAATATGCTGACTGTAAACCGCTTAGAGGGCTGTAAAACACTGTGAAGTGCTATATAAGTCTAAGTGCTATTGCTATTTGGGTTCAGGGTTTGGGAGACAAGTGTTATGTGCATACTTATACACACAGTGGAAATAAAACTAAATTGCTGCTTTCAACAATTTTCGGTATTTGCTGATTGTAAAAGTCTCTGTCCCTGAGCTAACTGAGGTAAGATCTATGGAGGCAATGACATGGGTGTTTTGTCTTGAAGCACCCCAAAACTAGAAGCTTGCACTCAAACTGAGTCCCTCAGGGCCTCTAGTTTGTTGTACTGGTCATAGGCCTGTCTTTAATTTGTATCTTGCAACAGGCTCTATGTTGGATATGATGTTTTGTTCCTTGAAGGAGGCATCTCTAAGTCTTTTCAGAGACAGATCACCCTTTGGTGAGTTTTAGACTAATGGCTGCTACAAACTTCTGGCAGAAGGGGAAACTAACTAAAATGATCCAACCCAGGCACTTGATATAATTGGTTTCCTGTAGGCAATTGGAGAACATTTGTCACTGGTGTTGTTGAAATCTTGGGTGATCTCCTTGAAAGTCTCACATAAGCAAATCTCCCCATAGCACAACTCACTTGGCTCAACTAGTGGGCCAAGTCCATTTCTTCCTTAAATAGAAAAAAAGAGAGGCAGCGGACTGCCTCTGAAGATGGATGATGACTGCTATTCACTAGATCCAATGTGTAATAGAAACATAATTTCAGACAGCCTTTGGTGTCTTGATCCTCTTGTTACTTTTTTGTCACTGCTTTCGCTTCTCCTTTGTGTAAAATAATCAGGAGGAGAAGCTGTATTCTGAATGAAGATGACAAAAAATACAATAGGTGACAGAGAGAGGGAAAAAGGAACTGAGAATATGCAAAATCACACTGGCCAGCCATATGAACACAGAAGCTAGTTGGTCAAACTCCATGTTTCTTAGATTTCTATCCCACTTTCCACTTGTGGCAGCTAGTAATTTTAATAATTAAACTGAATATATTAAGATTAGTAAAGATACACATTGGCCAATAGCAGAATGTTGCTTACAATCTCTAAATCTATAGAAATTCAGACCAAATGCATTCTATAGCCTGTCACTGAAACTTTAAGACATATTGTCCCAAAGGTGCTTTTTTCCCAAAAAGGTAACTGGACTTTTATTTTGGGTGGGTGGGTGGGTGAGTGGGGATGTTTAGTTTCTCATCTTCAGTTCAGAACTGAGGAGGATTCTTATATGAGAAGAATGTTTTCAAAGAAAAAACACAAGAAATCCAGGTTCCCTTTTGGGGGAAAAAAAAGTACCTTTGGGAAAACCGCGACCTGAAGATTGCAAATCTCCCTAGACATACAGGACATATTCTCTGCTGTTTTATACTGACACCTGCCCTCAAGATGATAATGACTACACTTCAGAGATTGTGAAAAATAGTCTGCTGAAAGATTAGATGTTATCTCTTTCCAAGCCCCAGCAATGCAAGTTTTTTGTTAAGCAGAGTAATATTTCAACTCCATTCTTCTCTTCATGGTAACAGAATTCATATACAAGATGTGTGTAAATTATAAGGCTGGAATCCATCATCCTGGCTGCCTTTTATCCAGCCTCCATGATCAAGCTGCAGATTTCAGTGACTCCTAACAAAAATTAACTTAAACCTCGACATAATAGTTAAGCATCTTTATGCCAAATTGAATACATACTTTTAATGTGCAACAGTTTTAAAGGTATAAAATGAATATGGCTGGTGCAGAAGCCTTGTACCTCCGTTCAGTCAGCTCTTTGTACTACCTCCTGTAGCAAAAATAACAGCTTCCAGAAATTTCCTATAGCCACCTGAACTAATTTAGTTTACTTGGGAAAAATTGGAAATGGCTCTTCTGAGATTCCTGAAGATAAACTTGCTCACCCTTTCCCAGAGACAGAGAACATAGGATTGATTCCAGAGACGATTACTGTTAAAGAAGATAAATGCATAAGCTGCAAAAATGTCCGGACGGAATGAACTTTTGCTTGTTCTAGAACTAGTACTAGCTCAAGATCTAGAAATAGATTAATAGTGCAGCAAATGTTGTGATGAGAATTTTCCCTAGTTTTACCTTCCAATAAGGGGCTCATCTAGCTGCAGATCATGGCTTATGGCTTGAATCATGGCTTCTTGGCTTTAATTTTGAGGTCATTTTTTGTCATTTCTTTTTCAACTTTCTGACAGTTGTGCCAGCAAAGCTATCTTGAGCTCTGGAATATCACATCATGCAATGCTGCAGAGAGCTCAAATGGTTGAATCTCAGAAACCACAATGAGGAAATGGCAGGCAGGCAGTGAAGCAGAACAGGTGAGTCACAGATTTCCGTGTTGTCAGTGTTCCCCCACCCACCGAATAACGTTTTACATTTTATTTCATGGTGACTGGCTATACATTCTCTTCCTGGTAACTTATACAACAGGTCTTTACCTGAGAATTGGTACAGAATGCCACGGAAAGGTATGTACAGGTATAGTGCGTCCAAGTAGCATGTCAAAAAGCAAACAACACAAGCTAATGTTAACTAATGTTTCAAAGGGGGAAACAATCAACCTGTCTTGAAACTGAAATATTTAAATGAATACATTGAATCTCATAACAATGAACAGAGAAATTATTTCAAATTGTACTAAAATTGGGAAATCCTTATATGGATCCTCATGGCACGCTTTCCTAACATTGAAGCAGAATTTAGAATATGAGAAAGCAAACTGAACACTTAAAAACAAAGGCCATATGTTGCTGGTCATATTCTACAAAGAAATGCTATTTTTATTGTTAAATGTGCTGATAGTCAATGTTGCATTATTGATCCATGCATATTTATACATGGATTTTATGTGTCAGGATGCAGTACTTTGTGTGCATGAAAATGTGTATTAGTAATGCATCTACTTCAGTTAGCATCCATCCCATCTTAGTGGTACACAAATTCATCAGTTGGAGATTTTTTTGAGTTTCTCATTTAATTTCAAGAATCTATATCTTAGTTTTTTTTTAAGGGATATTTTTTACATTTTGCTAACAATTTCCCCCAATATGGCTTTTGCAATCCCACAACAATCATACATTCACTCTATGTTTGTATATTTCATTGGAAAATTAGGACTTCAGTTCTTAAACCTATCTTTTCTTTTCATATTCCAGTTGGGGAACTGCAAAATAATTATAGATAAGCACTTTTTCACCACACACAATTCATCAGCTACCAGGTTGGGCAAAGTTTAGATGTACCTGGAGAAAAGTCTCCGTTCTTTTCTCAGTGTTCATGGGGAGGCTGGGAATGATTGTTACCTTTCCCATTTCAGTGGAGAAAGAAAGAGAAGCAAAAGTGAGCTCCTCCTTAAAGCTCCAACCTTTTGCTATTGTTTTAGTGTTTTACCCAAACACACACACACACACATTCACTCACTCGCTCATTTAGATCAGTGGGGCATAATTTACTTTCCTGTTTAGAAGCATTCATCCCTACTTAAAATAATGTTGAACTAGAAATCCCAACTGCTTCAAGACTTTTGCAATGTTTAATACTTAAATTTTATTGTTTTGTGAACACATTGAAAGAACGTAAACTCCCGTAAGTCCTCCAAAGCAGGGTTCTTCTTTCTGCCTCTCAACTTCCCAGCAATTCGGACACTGTGAAGCAAATCCCACCCCCCCTCCCACCCCAAAATATCCAAAAAGGAAGTACAGATTCATCCTTAAACCTGACACTCCTGTGCTCTCATTCCGGACACAATACATGCACAGAAAGGCAGTATCATGCAGATATCCAACGATCAACAAGGTATAGGCAGGATGAAGGATGAGAACTGAAGTAGAGGCTGGAGCAAGGCGCTCAACCTCAGAAGTGAAATGGCCATGCTGGAATCCATATATGGAGATATATAGATATATAGATATCGCCTTTTTTTTTCTGAACCGTCCACACTACCTTAAACTGGAGAGGATTGTGGGAAGACTTGAGAAATTATGGGGGGCACTGCCTCATCTATCAACAGGCTGGGAGAATGGATATAACCCAGCCTTACAGGCCTCACATTCTGAAAAAATGGAATTCACAAACAACATAGCACGGTTTAAATAAGGGGAGAATATGAATGGATTCCCATTGTGCCCTTCCCCTCTACCCATCCCTAGGGGGCATGAGTTCAGGAACACTGGCTGTACTGTAGGTCAATGAAGACCACAGACAGAAGCCAAGAACCAGGACCAATGGGAATGGAACACTCTTTGGGATTGTACAGAAGCTCTCTCCTCCTCGTTCTAGCGGCACTGTCTGCCAGCTTCTGGCCTCGGTAAGGCAGAGCCCTCTCTCTCTCTCCCTCCCTTCCTCTCTATCTGCATGGTGTTCTTAGCTTCTTTCTCTCCCATCTGTGGCCTCTACAGGCCCAATCCGAGCATCAGCTGCTGCAAGTAAGAAAATGCAGAGACTTTCCCTCTTGGGTTTACTCCTCACTCTCCAGCTTCAGACTGACACTTCGGATTTTGGCTCGAGGCTGGGCACTTCCGGTTCCCTCTCGTTCCACCTGGCTCTGTCCCCGAGAACGCAACAACTGACTCTGCTTGCGCAGGAAGTCGACAGGAGCAGGGCAGCCATAACTGCCTTTGCCCAAGGTGGGTCTTGTTGTTCCCTTCGGCGAGTGGGCAAGGGATGCTGCTTCCAGCTGGGCAAGATGGGCAACGTAACCATCTGAAAGGAACTGCAAGGGAAAAGATTAAGGCAGTTAATGCCTGCTTTTACCTGGCTCACCCATTTCTGAATGAGCCGCAGCCTCTGTGGAACGTGGGGAGAGTTTATCACAATGTGGTATTTGCACATTTCAGTCCCTCAGTTAGTTAGGCAGAGCAGTATTATGAGTCAATTCCATACCTGGCATTGGCTTTGCAGTTTCTTCACCGCCCGGCCTACAATATAGATCTGGGATGAAGGAAGCCCTAAAGAGCTATAAACTGAGATGTCCTTGGTGGAACCATATGCAGCTACAATAGTGACCTCTGCCTATAAGAAATAAGCAAACACATTTTAGAATTAAACCCCATTCAAGCAAATATACAAGTGCAATAATAATTAAAATACAGAAAGTACCAAATCCATACATTAAAATGAATATTAACACTAATTAACCACCCAAAACGTAGTGAAATTAATGCTCTGTTACACACATATGTTATACCTTACACTTAACACGCTTCAGATTATTATGGACCAACCCACCTCCAGAGTTCTACAGCCTGTCCTGGCAACAATGTGAGAAAAGTCTCCCTCCCATATGCCATCCAGCTAAGCAAGACAATGAGGCCTGTACTGCAGAATGTTATAGCAATGTAGAATGTTATAACAGGGAAAGCTGTTCCTCTGAGAGTTGGGCTCTACTATACCAACTCAGTGCCATTGTTCCCTCACTTATCTTTCTCCTGTGGTGGTACTCCTCCAGCTTTTTCCACAGGCCCCCTCAGTTATACCAAGTAGAATCTCCACTGTACACCTCTCCTGGTTGTGCAAGAACACAAGCAGTTACGTACCTCTTGCTGAAGGCTCTGTAGAAAGGCAGCTTTCTGGCGAAGAGGGTCATGCGTGAGGCCATCACAGAAAGAGACAATGCCATGTGGGAAATTATGCTGGGTAAGCCAAGCCACCACTCTATGCTTCTGCATGTCGGGACGTCCTGTCACGTAGATGATCATGAAACCAGAATCTTGCCAATGCCTATAAAAGCAGAGGAAAAGATAATTATTTCTGAAAAACAAACTAAAAACCTGGTGCTCCCCAAATATTTCAGGTTAGTTCTTCTTAGCACCTTCAATCCATAACTCCAGCAAAGGGTTACATGAGTGGTACTTCATAACATCTAAATTGCCTGCCCCTACCTAGAGTATGAAGATAGAACTGTAATTAGGAGTGATTGTGGGACCTAATTATGACAAAGCTGTAACAAAAGGGCATGCTGTGTTTATAGCATTTTTTCCTCTCAGTTCCTTAAAGAACGCCCTGTTCAGTCACCAGATCAAGGATCCATCAATGTATGTTCAAATAATACTGCTGAGACAGATTATAAACATGTCTTGCCTCTGGAAAAGTCACAACAGGACAGGGAGGGAATAATTATCAGTATTACCTTCTTTCATGGTACACTGACACTGAACAACAGAAGTTATTGTGAGGTGAAGAGTTACTAAGTGGCCCATATTCCTCCCACGGTGAGTCTGCACAAATCTCCTCCATGGCCGCTACCCATATCTTACAGCAGGTATGGGCAACTACAGGCACAGTCCTCAACGACCACAATTGAGCTCTAAATTTCCATTGCTAAACAAGACAGTTGTTAAGTGAGTTTTGGTCCGTTCAATGACTTTTCTTGCCACTGTTGTTAAATGAATCAATTGTTAAGTGAATCTGGCTTCCCCATTGACTGTGCTTGTCAGAACGTGACTCTTGGATACTGTAACATAAATATGAGTCAATTGCCAAATGTCCAAATTTTGATTGTGTGATCTCAGGGATGCTACAAAGTTGTTAAGTGTGAAAAATAGTTGTAAGTCACTTTTTTCAGTGCTGTTGTAACTTTGAATGGTCACTAAATGAACAGTTGTAAGTCAAGGACTGCCTGGATGACCCCCTCACGACCTGTGGACCTCAACTCCCACAATTCCTGAGCCACCATCCTGGAAGTTGAAATCCACAGGTGGAGAAAGGGCTACAGTTGTACACCCCTGTCTTAAAGCAACCTAATATCATTGAGTTTGCTATGTTGGCTAAGAAATCTACAATTTATGGTCCAACATTTAGAGGAATTCTCCCTCACTGCAATAAATTTCATTTTTTAATTTGGAGTTTATATAAAGACATCCTTTCATTTGGTTAACTCTCGTGATATTGAAAACAAGAAAAAGAATCTGCATTCTGTAACAAATGCAAATAATGTCGGTATGAATCAAGTTTGATTCATAGAAAACACTATCAATATTCAACTATCAGACTGTTTACTAAAGTTGAGAATGTCAGCAGACATGCTTCTCTCTTCATTTTTCATAAAAAGAACAGTGATAGTTGGAATGCTATTTTAAAGTAGAAAAAAAAATCCAGTTGCTTTCATAAAAGCTTCTTCCAAGAAATCCATTTTGACAGCACATTGGCAAGCACAAATATGGAAGCTGGCAAGTGTGAAGAAAAACAGCAGAACTATTTCCAATTGGTGCTTTAAATAGCTTTTCTGTTACTGTGTTACTTATTGAACATCTTTGAAAAATATTTGCACTTAATGGAAAAAATAATTAGGCTAAGTATTGGGAGAAAAAGATTGACAGAATGTGGAAACATTCTGAGAGTAACTCAGTTGAGGAATGTAACAATATATAAGAATTTCTCTGTAGTCCTGGTACAGATTTTGGAGACCTTAAGAGAAACAATAGATTAATTGGTTCAAAGAAATACAAGGAGTCTCTGAGGAGCAGTATTCACCTACCTTACCACATCAACAGCACCTGCTCGCACCTTGGGGTCACTGCCCATAATGGAGACACTAGCTGTGAAGGAGCCATCAATACTAAAGACAACACAAGGTGTGCCCTTAGCTACCACTGTCAGAAAGCATTCAGCATAAGTGTGATCACCTCTGTGGAGAGACAGAAAGGTGTCAGCCCAAAAGTAAATATTCCTACACACTCAGAATCAGAAATGCTCGACTTCTGCATTCAAACAAGCCATGAAGATAGAAGCAAGTGAGGGTGGTTTTTTTTCCCCCACTATAGTGTAGAAAACCAAAAAAGGGAAAAGCCGAGCAGTTCAACTATTAATTATAAACCTGCAGAGATCCTGCGGTGAAGTACACCTACAAGCACCCCCCACATCAGCCATGCTGATCAGGGGTGCTGGGAATTGCAGTTCAGCAAAGTCTAAAGAGACACCAGTTGCTTACTTTCACTAGCAGGCAACTGGATTGTAACAATTGAACCTGCGTGCTAAATAGTTGTCAAGGCCAAATTCGAACCATTCTGTTCCAGAGGATCGCATCCCACAAACAAGTGCTAGTAATATAAATAATTTTGTAGTGCATTATGGGCATGTGCTTATGTTGTGTTACAAGCTTTCCTGGATAGAAGAGAATATCTGGCACAGAGGGGGCTGCCCAAAAGATCAAGCACAGGGAAGGATCTACCATGCATTCACCTCACCACCATACGGATAGGGTACATGCCAATGCCCAGCATCTTCTCTTCAGGAAGGGGGTAAGAAAGTCTTCCGCTACCACTTGTCACTTCTGTGCCATAATGTACCCATTTCCCTGACAATGGCTGTGCCATGATATAGATATCGACCTGTAAAGAAAGATCAAGGCGGTGTTCACCGTGCATATACTGTTATTCTGCACTGATAGCCACAAATAACACCTTGAAATTGCTAAATTACAGCTGTTATTATGAGGAGAGAGCACAAAGCCTTCCTTCAGTCCCATCCTCTTAAGTTGGTTTTTAAAAATCCATTTTCTACTTATAATCTTTTCACATTCATTCCTCTGAAGGAGGTAGGCAAAATTCCTACATTTTTTTTTTATTTCTTCTACCTTTTTCTTACACTTCCGTCCTTCTGGAAACCATCTATTCTTTGCCTTCTCAAAGGTCTGTGGAGTTTTCATATTACAACTCCAACTAAATCTACTCCATTTTGCCTGCAAATTATTTTCTGCTCTTAGGATACAACACTTGCTATTTACCAGAGTTTTAATGTGAATGGCTTCCTTTAGCCTCCCCTCCTCCAATTCATTTTAGACTGCTAGCTTATATTATGGATGAGCGCCAGGCTCCCATCATTAATAGCTTCAACGCAACTCTAAGCCCGGAGAAATGAAGAATTCTCACTGAGGTGATCTGAAAACTTGTTCTATGGTAGATCTCCTGACAACAAGGTAGGTGACTCGGTCACTCAAACACGAGAATTAGGGAAGTTTTCCCAACGAACCTAAGAATCCCTCTGAAGGCCACATTCTATCCCATGGTCTTGGCTTAGCTTTAAATTTGTAGTTGCAACCCTACTTCTTTCTGTTCCCCTCCTTAGTTCCAGGAAAGCCTTGTCCTTGGTCCATTATCAGTTCTTCTTCCTTCTGCCTTGAAGGACAGGAGGAAGAGCCACCACCAAGACAATGGTCAGATAAAAAGAGCCTGAGCTCCAAGGAAATAACCAAAGTAAACATCTCAGTAAAACCCCTCCCTCGTTCACATGGAATATTCAGACTTCCAAGTTTCTGTTGCTACAGCTGTTATAATAAAAATAGTAATAGCCCACATGACATTGGTTTCCAGGTGTGGTGCACCTTAAAGGATTGAACAGCCATTCACAAGCAAAAACACTTTGCATAATATTTACATGCCCACCAGGAAAGAGAAGGCTTATAACATGTAATGCTGCTTGCTCAGGTTCGTGCCAGCGTAACACCTCAGTCCTGTTCATTTGTCCTGGTAAATCAACCCTAGAATTAAAACCTTGGTTACCTTCTCTCCAGTGAGAGTTACCACATCAAGTGGACCATACATGAAGCGCCCACTAAGGACTTGGGGTCGTCCCTCACAAACTATCGCATCACTGGCACGATGGTTTGCTGTGACATTCTGGGAAACAAAAAGCCAGACATTATTTATTGACCTCATCATTGCAAAACTGGACAAGGGGGAGAATTTCTCACGAAATGGATGACTGCAGTGAGATTGCAACAGAGTTGGTTGGAGAATTTAAATACCTTGAATCCCAGCTCACGAATGGAACTCATGCAACAACGAAGAGTTGTTTAGAACAGACAGGAGAATTTTACTACATAATAGCTATCTGTTCCTCTAGCTGCATTAGAAGGTCATTTGTGGGACTGAATGGGTCTTCTTTTTCTTGATTATGCCAATTTGATTAACTATATATAAGGCTATAGTAAAATCAGCTGCCATAGGAATTATAGAGATATCTTGTTTTTGAGTTTTTCCTATTAATAAAATAACCACCATTATATTCCACTAGAGAAAGCAGCTTATCAAGTTTTATGTATTATCAGTGAATGAATTTTCATCCTACATTTAGCACTATGACCTTACATTTAATTTGCCAACAGCTTATATTTTAGGTGTCAGTGCTCACAACCATCACATCCCATAATAGCTTGCTGCTAATTCATTTCAGGGGCCAAAGCTGAACCTAGAAAAATTTAAGATGTTATCAAAGTGAAATAACTCTCCCATTCAATAACAAAAACCTAATGCATTACACAAATAATATTACCTAAGTAAAATCAGATTTTGGATTGCAACAACAGTATGTTGTTCCTTCAGAATCAAAATGATTGTTCTAATGTTGAGGGGAGTTAAAGGCAAACAAAGTGAGATCAACACTGGTGACGGATTCAGGAACATTATGAGTAGAAAATAGAATAGAATAGAATAGAATAGAATAGAATAGAATAGAATAGAA
>BLBF01000032.1:33073281-33147926 GCA_015471245.1 Laticauda colubrina
AATAGAATAGAATAGAATAGAATAGAATAGAATAGAATAGAATAGAATAGAATAGAATAACAGAGTGGGAAGGGACCTTGGAGGTCCTCTAGTTCAACCCACTGCTCAGACAGGAAACCCAGGAAAATAAATAGGATCAGATTGTGTATCTTCCTACAAAGCCAGTAGAGCAGCCTCAGACAGACCTCAATATGTGCGCTGAAAAAAAAAAGGGAAAAAAAGACACCCCCTCAAAAAAGGCTCAGAGAAGCCAAAGCAGGTTCGTACCCGGATCTTCACTTGCGTGCGTTTGCGCTGCCATTTTTCACGGGGAAATGCTGGGCTGTAGATCGAACTCTCCTCATTTTCAGTCACTTGATGCTGTTCCGTCTCAATCACCTGCAATCAGAGACTGTAAATTCTGGGCCATGAAAAATAACCAAGTAAAAAGACCACTTTCCAGATTTGCCCTATGTTAACATGTAGCCAGTATTTAATTTTCAGCACTTAAGATTGCTTCAAAAGCGGACAAGGCAAGCACCTTTGCCAGGCTTCTGCTCCAGTGGTGGTATTCAATTTTTTTTACTACTGGTTTTGTGGGTGTGGCTTGGTGGGTGTGGCAGGGGAAGGATACTGCAAAATTTCCAGTCAGAGGTGGGATTTTCCGATTCTCCAAACTACTCAAAATTTCTGCTACTGGTTCTCCAGAACTGGTCAGAATCTGCTGAATACCACCTCTGATCTGCTAGCCTTGGCAGAATAGTGCTGAGATCCCTATTATCTCTGAGGCACTGCTTCCTGGTATTTTTCCAAATGCAGTTTTTGCTGAATTAATGAATATGGCATTTAATCTATAATAGGCAATACAAAATTAAGGGCCACATAGCAATGTACAAAATTGCAATTTCGGGAGAAGCAGCCAAAGTTTTAAAGGTCACTGATGTTTTTTATTATACCCAACAATGCCAAAAGGCACAGCATAGTGCAGTATGTAGAGGAGTATTCACAAAATCTGCTTCTTTGTTGTTGCAATGCATAGCTGCATGAACACCTGTAGAGTTATAAACAAATGTTGCCTTCAAAATAAAGCCAAGTAAAATGTTATAATTCTGTGAGTGGTGGGAAATTGTGCAGTGGTTTTATGCCATGTAACGGCCTGTGCAATTACAGTATATTCCAATTACACACATCAGAAATCTAACTTTAAATACAAAATTGCATGCATATTGAAGCCTACATTTGTGTGGGTGTATGCAGAAAACAGCAAAACGTCCCCCCCCCCAAGCATTTTCCTGCTTGCAAAACATTTTTTTCCTGTTTGAGATTCAAGAAAAGATAGGGAAAATACTAAAGGTATTATGATTTTTAAAAGATTTCTGTGGATAATTATACTTTTATTAAATTAGAAAATAGGAAGAAGAAATAGAAATTCTGCTAGCAGAGTAGAGTGGGATGCATATCGCGTGTCTTATGAGGGGGCACTGGAATAAAACCTAGGGCAGTTGGGCAATTGAGCCCAACATTTCTGTTGCTAAACAAAATATTTGTTAAATGAACTTTGCCTCATTTTACAACTTTTCTTGCCACACATAGTTAAGTGAATCGCTGCAGTTAGGAATATGTGATCATTTGAACCCACGACACTGAAACAGTCGTAAATATATGTCAGCTGTCAAATGGCCGAATGTTGATCACGTAACCATGGCAATGCTGCAACAGCCCTAAAGTTGAAAAACAATCATAAGTCACTTTTTCAAGTGCCATTGACTGCTTTGAAGAGTGACTAAATGAATTGCTTTAAGTTGAGGACTCTCTGTACTGCTGTGCTTTTTCAGTTCTCCAGGAACTCAGACAAAAGGTCTTTCACTTTTAGATGGAGATGCTAAGAATTAAGTGTGGGGTTGAGTCTCAGAACTCATCTAGATCTGACCTGTGAAAGTAAAATTTAGCCACCAAAGCGCACTCCATTTCTATGCTTTCTCCCTTAGACTCTTCCAAAGGAGGATCCTGCATCATTTCAAAGGCAATTTTCACCATGGTCAACAGATGAGCCAATATATTTCCAACTCAATAAGAAAATTCCTTCCTTTATTTTTTCATGAGAAATACTCCTCCCCTGTTTGCATTTAACAAGATATACAAGAGTATGAGGATGTCACAGGGATATATCTAGGTCAGAGGTCTCCAAACTTGGCAACTTTAAGACTTGTGGACTTCAACTTCCAGAATTCCTCAGCCAGCCATGCTGGCTGGGGAATTCTGGGAGTTGAAGTCCACAAGTCTCAAAGTAGCCAGGTTTTGAGACCTTTGACCTAGATACTTTGCTTGACAGCCTGAAAGACTATCCCAGATCATCTTTAAGCTGCTTTTGAGGGAAGCTCCCTCAGTTGCCTCTGATCAAATCAAACAATTAAAGGAACCACAGGACATACACACTTATATTTCTCTCTTGCTTATAATAGCCCACCTGACGTAAGATGAAGGCAGCCACATCAGCACTTTCCCAATAGCTGGCATGGAAAAGGTGAGGCAGGGTGATGGTGGGAAAGGCTGTGAGTGCCTCGGGGCAGTAGAGAGAGTAGTCGATGCGCTTTGAACCCCACCAACGATCCAGAACTAGACGAAAGGGGAGGAGAAATCATATTAGCACCATCCCATGAAGGTGCCCCTATCTTTTGTTTCCCCTTTCTCCTGTAAAATGGGTAACAAGTTCCTCGGCACGTTTAACTGCTTTCACTGGTTATCCTTTTCTAGTATTTCTCTATATTTTGCCCTTTAAAAAAATAATATAAAGATACAAAATACAAGGGAAACCATTCCCTGAAAAAGAAACAGTGGAGGAATTTGCCCCCCCCCCGTGTGCATTAATGCATTGTACCTTTCATCCTATAGAGCTATATAAAAACTTTAAAATATTAATACAGATATAGTGGATCCACCAAGGCAATTAGTCCTTTGCAGATATTAGTATACTCAAGATAGAAGCATTACGTTACATTGACCAGGACCTCAAAATATTTGACAAAACAGAAATGAACAATGCATTTAAAAAAAAACACCAAAACATGTCTTAAAGTCACAACATGGGAGATTACTGACTTCTCCAGACGGTTAGGGACAATACCGACTAGCAGCAAACCATATCCATGTTGTGACATATGCTCGAACAGAATTATAGCGAGGAAGCTCATTCCCAAGGTAACGTAGAGTAAATACTGCAACATCTATTTCTCTTCAGCAAGTTAATGCTGCCTATGTGCGTAATAAAAGCAGAAGGAAGTAATAGCCAAAGGAGGTGACTATAAGTGAAATCTAGATCAACAGCAGCTGGTGAACAGTTTCACAAACACTCTAATGAATATTTTTTCAATTTATCCTGTTCCCCTCCCCCCAATCACAAAAGACTCAAGGATCAAAGGGCACTTGCCATTAAATGTATTTTTAATTTTAAGCTGCAGTTGCCTAAAAGGGCAATTAGCATTAATTTCTCAGCATCAGTACAGATATGGCAAAGGAATTCAACATTCTATTGCTCTACTGAGGTCCCTCAATGGAAGCCATAGCCTTATTTTTAATGATTAAATTCTGATATACGTCAGTCCTCACCTCCAACTAATGACTGGAGTTTAAAAGAAACACACAAACCTCACACACCTAATGCAAATATTCTTTTAACATCATATCTAATTTGATGCTAGTTATCAAAACGTCTGCAGAAACTTTTAAAGCTATTCTATAACATTCTGTTCCAGTGGCCAGAAACTGAAGTGGCCCAGCTCTGCCCAGAACTACATTATTAATCTCCATAATGGCTCTTGGATGTTTCTGAGCACTCCAGAAGTGACACAAAGTGGCCCAGTGTGGCCAAGCTAGGACAACATTGTGAAATTTGGGTTTTCCACTCAATGAACAAGTATTTTCTTGGCACCCGAGTAAATTGCAACCTTTGCGAAATGTACTCATTTGCTTCACAGAAACAAGAGCCTTTGTTCAGATTTCTGTCTGAATCTTCAATGAATCTATTCAAGGAGCAGGCAGTTCATTCTGAACGGCTGACATGAAAGAACAGCTTTATACACCCGTGTCGGGGATATAAGAGAGACACAGAAAAGACATATAGTTTTCTAGTGCTTCAACTAAATAAGTAGATGATGACACATTGTCTCATATTTATTATTTGTAATGCCTAAAGCAATTAAAGCAGAACTCAGCCTATCAGCAAATGGATTCATAATAACCAAATGGCCCGCTAAGCTGTCTAAAACAAACAAAAGATGCATAGTCAAATCTGGCTTTGAGGAAATTAGTATAAAAAGGCAGCAAGTAACTCACTCTTAACAACTTCATTGGTGCTGGTTGCACTGCTGTCACTTGCAGCTCCCTCATTTCCTTTCCAGAAGCCCCCAAATGCACCTGTTGGAGTGGGTGGTGTCACAAGGTCTAGCTCACTCACAAAGAGGGAAGAATGACTCTGCAAGGCATCGGCTAGTTGAAGAAGAAACATAAGCAGAGGTGAACACAGTGATGGCATATTTCCAGTCCTCCACTACTTTACTGCAGAATCAGCCTTTCCTAAATTCATTGCTTCCAGCTGTATTGGAACTGTATTTCTCATAGTTTCTTTTGGGGAATTAACTTAGCAAGACGGCAGAAGGTTGCCATTCCTCAAAAGGAAGTCTGTACATGTGCACACACATATACGTACCGTATATACTCGCATATAAGCCGATCTCGCATATAAGCCGACCCTTAAAAAACTGCCCCAAAATGAGGAATTTTGCAAAAACTCACAGATAAGCCGACCCCCAAATCTTTTAACATCAGACATGGGTATATTTTAATGAATTTTACTACTACAAATGCAAAGAAACTGGACACAAAGTTGCATATGACAATTGCAAACACGAAAGCAGCCACGTGAATGACTAACCAATCAGAGTGTGTTATGATCCGGTGGTAGAAAAAGCAAAATGGAGGCTCCCAGAGTAAAAAAAATGTGCTGTAGGTATGTATGACTGAATGGTAATATCGATGATATTGCGTGATCTGAGAAGTGGCGTCATGTCGTCATGTCGTTTGTGAGATCAGATTTATGCGCATATAAGCCGACCCCCAAATTTGAAAAAAAATGCCTTTTAAAGTTGGCTTATATGCGAGTATATACAGTACATCTCATACATACGCAATATGACAATAGTTTCAATCATGACATGGATCCTGCGATGTAGTGGGAAGAAAAGCTGGATTAGGATCAGAGAAGCTCAGTTTTAGTCCGCTCTCAAGCTCAGTCACTCACCTCTCAGCCCAACTCATTCAATGGGTTATTTGAGGGAAAGGAGCGCCAAGTATACTGTCTTGAGCTGCTGAATGACATGTTAATATACGTGTAATATTATGCAACATGTATATAATAAACACTGTGATTTGGTGTTTCTAGTCAATTCTTGGACTCTAATGTTTCTATGGACTTTCTCCTACAGTACTACTCTCTCTCTGGGCTCCAATTCCTCAAGAAATACTCCTGGCTGAAGTTCCTCTCGGCAGTTATCTCAACCCAACAGAACATGGCAGGCAAGCTCGAAAAGCTGCATAGCATGGCAGATAAATGCAGAGCACTCCTCAGGGGCACTGGGGGTCACCAGTTAGAAGCACATC
The DNA here is from genome assembly GCA_015471245.1 of Laticauda colubrina. Classification (NCBI taxonomy): domain Eukaryota; kingdom Metazoa; phylum Chordata; class Lepidosauria; order Squamata; family Elapidae; genus Laticauda; species Laticauda colubrina. Next base: position 33,078,916 of record BLBF01000032.1, read on the forward strand.
TGCATTTCCTCATAATGTATGCAGTATTCTAAAAATTCTCTCACACACATGTACATTTCCTTTCATGTACATATTCCATCTACCTCTATCAATTGCACAGGAAAGTAATTAAAACATAGTTCTAAAAAGAAAAAAATGGAATAAAATGAATATAAATTACACATTCCTACTCAGAAGTTTCTAATTTGTACTGCTGACAGCTAAAAAAAGAAACAGAAAGGAAATTCCCCTCCTATCATTATAAATGACTCAATATATATTCTGAGAAAGGAAGTAAACTTCCTCCTTGGCCCTGACAGATAAAACCTTTCAAAAGCTGCTGGTTGATCATTAATATATGGAAGAATTGTAGAAGAAACTCCCTCTGAACAGATCTGGCATAAAAGGAGAAACGCTACTTTAACAAACACTGTTTCATTCATGGGCTAGGGGTCCAAAGCAGGTAATGTCATGAGGACACTAAAAGCAATACAGATTCTGTCACATGTTTCTGTCTTGGTTAGCCTCCAGTGCAGAAAGGTCCTGCAATCAATCAGCACATGCAGCGAAATTAGTGGTGGTTATCACTTCAGACCACAGAGATGAGAAATTTTATGTCCTTCCGTATAACATTCCCTTACAAATAGAAATCTATTATTCAGCAATGTCTACTTCACACCCTTATCACTTGCTCCATGCTGATGTTCAATGCAAGGAGAAAACATTTTATTATACCTCTACTGCAAGATAATAATTAGGAAGCAAGGCTAGTGACTAAGTGATGAAAGAATAAGCGCTGTCAGGCTCCTTCTCTTCCTAAACTCTTTCCCTTCCAAACAGTCAAGCACTTACAAATTGCAATTTCAAATGTGGTTGACCTTTTGCTTGCTTTCCTCTTTATCCCCCTCTGTTCCCTTCTTCTGTGTCAGCTTAAATAAGCCACCCGGGGAGCCTTTCCACTCTGAAATAAATACAGCAACTCCAAATAATATGAACATGTGACATCTTCCCAGCAAAGGGCTATAGGGACATGGCTGCTCTACCAAATTCCTCTATTGAATTAAGGGACTGACTTCAGAGAGTTCCTCCTTGTATACTTTTCCCCCTCAGTTCCCTTAAGCACATTGCTGAGAACATAGAGCCCCTTATTATTGAACAAAACGTCTCTTAAAACATGCATTTTACTTTATTTTGTGTTGTACATTTAAAACAAATGCACCACCGTACTCAGTAATACTATAATCCAGAGAATCAAGTCTTGTGTTCTGCTGATCCCTAAGTGCAGAACCATATCTCAAATATCCCCCATCCCTTACACTATAGCCCGTCTCCCACTTTTATATTTCCAAAAGAAAAGAAGACACAGAACTCACGCCAAGGCTCCTTCCAGTCCATTATTTAGTACCTGACCTTCTCAGTTTTTTCCTCACCTAATAAAGTGGATGAACCATCTCCCAGGGGATATTTCTGATAGCGGGGGACCCCAAAAGGAGGCACAGCATGAAACTGTTGAGCTAGCAGAGGTTCCAGGCGGGAGGCACAGGGGTCAGCAGCATGAAACAAGTTATAGATCTGTTCGCAGGACGGCCGCATGTGAGCCACTGAAAGACGCAAACAACTGTGTAAATTACTGAGAAAAGCAGAAAAAGTGATGAAATGCAGAAAGATGGAAGAAGAAGAAAAAATCTCTGTACCATCCAAGGTGGGCATTACTGTCTTACGAAGTGCAAGTACCAATCCCAGAGGGGAGCCAAATAAGAAAAAACCAGACACTTTAAACTCCAGCTTCCCAACCATGCTAGGGCCTTCAAAAGTCTCCACCAACGAAGATGAAGAGTTACTGCTGCGTCGAGGGTCTCCTTCTGTTTCTGAGGCAGGCACGCTAGACTGCAAGCTAAAAACAAGAGGTGGGAGGGTAATCATGTCCCTTCCAGAAAATACAAATAGCTCCCAACCAAGTCCAAACAGTCAAGAAATTACATTTGTCCATTTACTTTAATTTATAAGAAAACTAAGGATGCATGATGGTAAACAGAAAACCAATAACAATTAGAAAAAGTAAAGGGAAGAAATGTAATAAGTGTACAACACTTATTGGGTGGAAATTAAAATTAATGACAGAAATATTTCTGAAGAAGCTTCTTCTTCAGCCCAGTTGATTCAGAGTTGCTGAACTACAATTTTTAGCATTCTTTTTGTTGTTAACTATAGACATACAGCATTTGGATCTGAAGTGAGAAAGAATACTGGGAATCCAGGAGGGTCACATTTACTGTAGCATTGTGTGAATGAGTTCTGTAAGCCCTAAGATTTTAAGGAACAGCCACCCAGCACAGCAAGAGCATCTGTGTTAGATCCAAAGCACCTCTGCCTAGTTTAGATCTGTACACTGCTCATCTCCAGTGATTTTTACAACATGATTACCACAGCAACTTCTTATACAACTGAAGAATAGCCATAGCTCTCTTCCAAAATTCTAGTTTACCAGGGAGATCATTTGGGATGATTCCCATGAAGCACAACAAGTGAGTCTTCATATGTTGCTTCACTACCACTCTCAGGTTTTTTTTTATTATATATGCCATCAAGTCAGTATCACCTCCTGGTGACCAAATAAGCAGATTTTTCTCAAAGAGGATCTTCCCCTAGCCCAAAATCTTTGTGTCTTTCAATGGTGCAGCCATTGCTGCTGTACTTGAATCCATCCATCTTGCTCCTGGTCATCATCTTCTTCTTCTCTTTATTTCCACCATTATCAGCATTACAGAATATAACATTATCACTCACTATTAGCAATTCTAATATTAGCTTCTGTGAGTTGAGATTGAGGAACTTCTTCAGGGTTCTAGATTGGACGCCGATGATTTTACTACATTTCCTCTTAGGATGAAAAGTTTAGGAGACTCCTCAGAATATGCTCTTTAGGGTTAGAGAAATTCTTTGGAAGACTGAGAGCTATTTGGCTGAATTCCTGTTCCCAACTGGCAAACAAGCAAGTCAGATTATTGGAAACCAATACCTAGTAAGTCATCTTGGCTTTATAGCCTTGGATTCCTTATTCTCTCACCTGGACAAGATTTGCTGCTGTTGTAAAGAGTCACTCTCTGGAGCTACACTGTCACAATATTTCGTAGTAGTAGGAAGTACTCCTAGCTCAGGACTGGCCCGGCCAATCCCCCCTGATGTTTCCGGCTTCTTGAGCAGTGGATCTCGCAACACAGATGTTTCTGGAGTCAGGAGATCAGCATTCTGGAAAGAAACATGGAATGCTGAGAAGTTTTTCTTTTGCTCAAGAAATTAGAATGCCTTTTCTTTAAGCAAAGAAAGGTAGAACATGATCACAGGAAAGTTACCCAGATTACTTTTCCAGAATTTAATAGCAAGCTGATGGACGGTCTTCCATGATTGGTGGTGAAGGAGCTACCAGAACAAGCATTATAAAACTCCAACAGCCACAATATGTTTCTTTTAGGAAACCAAACCATGACAAAATGTTGCCCCTCCTGTGAAGGTATCCCTCTATTAATCAGCCCTCAGTATTTGAAACAGCTGTTCTACTATTGATCTACTACATTATATTCTAGAACAGACATAATTGGGCAGCTCATCTCTAGAATGAAGTCAGAAGAAAATATTTCTCCTCTTCATCTATTTTCAGTTCATCTCATCAGTATGTAATTAATTTTACTTTACTTCATCCATTTTCCCACTTCAGAATTCGGAAGGAGAATATTGTCAAAGGTAAGGAGAGCTATCCCCAGAGATCGGGAACTGACCATACTACCACGACGGCTGCTCCCATGACTTCCTGACCCACCAGCACGGCTGTGGCAAAGAGCATCAAAGGCCAGGATACCACCAACACAGTCTCCAATCAACAGCACCTGTTGGAAGAGATAAACCTGGATTGCTAATAGAAGAAACTCAAGGCATCATCATTTTTTTCTTGCCAAATTTTCAAGCGAACTAGAAATGATCCAAAAGATATATTCTACCTATTTTCTACAATGGTTCTGACTTGAGTAGCTGAGGAGGTCTTTAAGAATTTATATATAAGATTGCCTTGCTCTACACCGTGTTCACAAAACCTACCAGGAAAATATAATGCAAATTAGAGCATTTCCCAAACTTGTCAACTTTAAGATGTGTGAACTTCAACTCCAAGAAGTCCCTAGCTAGCCATGGCATTAGAAAATTACTAATTTACTAATTATTAAATTAGAAATTTTCAAAGTTCTAATTCCGCATAGTGCACAAACATTGCATCGTCAGATGGGAATAGGCTCCTAGTCCTTAAGGTTACAGGGAAATACATGACCTTGAAATCATAAGGGATTTGAAGACTTCAATTGCTATGATTGTTACGGTGGTCTTAATCATCTTGTAAATGTTAATGTTGCAGAAAGAATGGATCTTTGTAATATATTATCCCAGAGTTTTCTGAATTATTTTTTCAATAAACATCACCTCTCTATTTCAAAAGGAAAAAAAATTGAACAAGATGTAGATCTAAATGTTTGTTCCACTGGGTCATATGGGAATATAGGAATTAAAGATCCTTTCCCCCCATGTTCTAGATTTCTGCCTTCAACTTCCTATACAAGCTCTAAAAATTGCCAACAATCTAACCTGACCACAGAAGCCCATGCCATCAGGGGAATGGATGAAACTGGCATAGGCCTGGTTGGTGCGGGAAATGACTGTTGCAACGGCACTCTGATAATTGCTCGAGGAGGTTGCAAGCAGAGGCAGAGCAGCAAGTGGGATGTGATCTTGGCTACTGGATAGACTGTCGCCATCGTGGCTGTAGGGGCTGAGTCTAGGAAAGACGAATTGAAAGGAATGTCAAGACACAATCTAAAACAAAGGCATGTCTTTATAGAGCTAAGAAACTACCTCCCATGTATAATCACCCAATGACATTTTTTAAAATATACATGTTTAGGGACTAAAAGACCAATCATCTATCATGCCAGTGACAAAAGAAGGCATTCTCCATATTCAGCTTAAGAAATGGCCATGTCCCAACAATCATTTGAAATTAAGACTTGTAGTAAGAGTTTAGCCTAAAATCCAGAGCTATGAACAGCTGGAGGAAGAGAGCTTAATTCTGAAAAGATGGACCAGAATTTCCTTGGAAAGTCCTGCCCAGCAATCTCTAGTGTTTGCCCAAAACACTTTACCTTCTTGGGTATTCACTCTGAGTGGTACATCACATACTTCAAAAACTTTAGTTGGCTCTACTCTACTCAAGCTATTGCAAAGAACAGGTCTCATATTTTTTTCTAGACACCAGAACAACAAAAACACCTATTACTGTTGATGAAGCAGGTACCACTGCCCTCACTAAGCCCCTTCACACTCTAGGTGCCTGTAATTCTTGTTTTTTCAGGCAGCCAACCAAATAGCACTTCTCGCATCAAGTCTTCAGCAGCTCAAAAAACCATGCTTCCTACTTTGAAACCAGGACATAGGCAGCAGCGCAGATCGGTGGACAGGGCACTAGGCGTAATGCTATGTGCCCCAATGCTTCAGGAAAATGTAGCCGGGTGACTGAATCCAAGGTAGCAGTGAGTGTATGCACATCAGCCTGTTTGGAGCCTGGTTCTCCTACACCCTGGTCTAGGATGTTGCCACTGTGGAGGATCAGGAAAAGGGCATGGATACGGCACGCCTCAGACAGCCCTTCTGAGCCAACCTATGGAAAGATACACAAGGCACTATGAGGATGAAATCTACTAATGGAGATGGCGCGTATCATCCAATGGGGGAGGAGTTAAATGTGGCCACGTATTGCAGCCAAGGATATGAAAAATTGGCTAATGATATAACAACAATAATCCTGTAATCATCACACATCCTCTCCGATGGCTTGGGGCCAAAATAGTTGAAGGCAGTGAAACAGGAATGCTGTGTTTCAGGCATGGGTTACCTCACCTCTGGTGGGCCAGGTACGGGGGCATCATCACTATCTGACTTGGTTGCTCCAGTCACATCAACTGCAAAGGAAATTTATATTGCACTGAGTACAATGAGAAAAAAGGCAAAAGACCAAAGACAGACTCTAGAGGTCAAAAAGGGCCAAAGTCATAGAACATGGAAATTGATTTCTCTTACCTAGAACCTCATCCCTTTCATTGGGTCGCTCCAGAGTATCAAGAAAGTCATTTGAATTCCACTTAGTGATTTCTTTTGCAAACACATCATCACTGTCAGACAAATCCTCTAAAATGAAAAAGAGTTACATGTAGTCCAGTTACTGCAAATACACTAAAATGCCCACCATGGTTAAAAATCAGAGTTAAGGAAGAAGGGATGATTTTTAAAAGAAGAAAGGCACATTAGATGATTGTCTCTAACAGTCCTCCAGATTCATAGGAAGAATTATTTTCTAGCTTTGCAGTCTATCATCTGTGGAGTCCTTGGTGCTCTCTGAGCTTGGTTGTTTGCTTGCAGACATTCCATTACCCAATTAGGCAACATCATCAGTGAGAATACATGCAGGTCTTGCTCCCTATATGTATACAGTAGTTTGCCCTGCCATTTTTGGTAGGGTATGGTAGTCTCCTTGATAGTTCCTTGATTTTTTTCTGTCCGATTGTCTGATGTTAATTTGCCCTACATGGTGGCAATCATAGTCCTTGCACTGAATATTGTAGATGACTCATTTTTAATTCTTGGGCTATTGGATCTTTTGGTTTGCTTAACATGTTTTGGAGGGCTCACAGATAGTCCTTGATAAAGAACTACTTGTTTAACAATGGAAGTTACAATGGCACTGAATGAGGGATGTATAACAACTGGTACTCAAAGTTCTGGCCATCTAAGCAACTCCGCAGTCATGTGATTGTGATATGGGTAGTTGGAAACTGGCTCACATTTATAACAGCTGGAAATGTTGCACAATTACATAATTAAAATTTGCAACCTTCCCTGCTGGATACAAAGTCAATGGGGAAGATGGCAAGGAATGTTGCAAGTTGCTTGGGTAAGCCATCCCCCACCTGCACACTTTGTCTCAGCCTTTTGTGCTCAGGTCAACTACCCACACATCCTCCCTAAGCTTGTGGTCCAGCTCCCTGGCCATTCATGCGCCCTTCCCAAGCCTTCTTGCACTCAGGCCACCCTTCTCATCCAGCAGCAACCATTCCAAGCCCCACAAGCATTTGTGCTGTGCCTCCCTGCTATTTGCATACGCTCCCCAAGTTTTGCTGGATCATTACAAACCTCCCTGGCAATCTCCCTCCTGATGGCAGCTGTAACCACTCCAAACCCCACTGTGCTCATGCCTTCCTGACTATCCATGCATCTTCTTGCTCCCTTTCTCACCTGGCAGCCGCCACTTATCGACTGGCTGGGCTGCTTGCAAGCTGCCAGACAACTTTCTGCTGGTTTCCTTACTGAGTTTGCTTGAAAGCTGGTAGGAAGTTGTGAGGTGGTGCCTGCTTAACAATCCACTATCCTCGCTTAACAAAGGCAATGGGAACTACAGAGATTGTTGCAGGTTAGTGATGTACTCACATGATCTTGAGCTTTATGACCATATCGCCCAGTGATGGAAATTCCAGTAAAAAGTACTGTCACAACTTAAGGGCTATTTGTAATTGGGCCACGTGCTACAGAAAGTTGTTAGATGGTTGTTTCTCAGATGTTTTTGATGTGTGCTTAGGCTCCCCATTTTTGTAGCTTCTTCTGGTTGTGCTATAGTGGGTTGAGTGATCAGGTATCTCTAAATAAAGTTTGGGACTATTTTGATGTTGTATAGGTAGTCTGTTTCTTTTTTTGTTAGTTGCTGCAGTGCCTTTACATTCATTTGAATAATATTCTTTTATAGCTCCTCTTGTGAGAGGCTGAGTTGTTACTTTGGTAATGGAGGACTTGGGTTACTGTGGGTTGTTGTACAAGGACTGTAAGAGCTATCATGTAGGGCAGGAAGGCAGGCAGGCAGAAGATTAGCCGAGGGCATCCTTGAACACCAAGTAGGAGTCAAAGACATGATGAAAATTCCTTAATCTCCCAGAATCAACCAGTTTCAACTGGGAAACTCAGCCTATTAGACCAAAAATGCTAGTAAATTCCTGGAAGCTTGACATTCAGACAATTCAAACCACATTTACATTCAAAAGATGCAATATAAATGCAAAGAAGGTAACAAAAAGACAAGAATATTTCCTTCCCAGCAGCCGAAATCCAAATAAGGATTAACACCAGGCAAACAATACCCTAATCAAGGAACTACCAAAAAACAAACAAACATGGACACAACCAAATTGGCAAGGCAAGCTACCATATGTAAACAAAGAGCAAACAGCAGACATACACTGTTAATGTTACCTAAGTGGATAATGAAATTGTTTGCTTGCAGACAACCATGCTCAGAGAGAATAAGAACTCCACAGTTCAATGTGAGCTACATATCTAACCCAGTTCAATATATGACCTAATACATACACATATATGTATACCTATACGTATTATCTCCTCTACTGGAATCCATCTGTTAGTAGAAATTTTAAACCCCTGGAATTAACCTTTGGGATTCACAAAATAGAAGTAAAAAAGACTTCTATCTAAAATTATTAAAAGTTATTGACCTCCCTGTTGATAATAATGGATTGGACAAGGGTTGGTTTGATGGAAGATAGCTTCCTGTATTTCCGATGACACTTGCTCACCATACACACACACACACACACACACACACACACAAACCATGTGCCTTTAATAACTAAGCTATGAACCTTTTTGTAGTCTTTTCTTATATGGACATACTATTTCTTTTCAAAGAGTAAGTCTAAGAGTTCTGATCTTCCCTAACCATATCAATTCATACACATCCAACTTTCAGTACATATGTAAATAATTAGTTCTTACAGATGTTTCTACATAACTGGAATCCCAAGTCTTGGAACCAAAAACAGCTACCTGTCATCTAAAAAAGAGTCTGAGCTCAACTCTTCTCAGAAACAAAATACCCTGTAGAACCATGCTATTCATATTCAGTGATACAAACCATGAGCATCAAAAAATTCCTCTTCGGAACTGTTCTCGGAGTCCCGTGCAATATTTTGCATCCGCCATTCTGATAAACTGTGTGGAGACACCACAACTGCAGAGACATATCAAGAGAAATCATGATGACCAAGAAAGCTTAGTATCAACAGGAACACTTCATTACAGGAATTATGATCACTGGAATCAATAGTATAGTATGAAGTTTGCTTTACTGTCTTAATTTTCTGAATTTGCAGAAAACTGCGGGAAGTCCTTAATTTTTTACAGACAAGAAAAGAATAGGAAAAGGAAATAGGTCAGATTACAATTATTAATAGAATCAATTTCACAAAAACTATTCTGCAACAGAACTTTCTACCCTGTATATCAACATCTATTTCTACTTTTTCATGAGTTCTTTTCCTTCTTTAAGTTCTAAGCACATGAAGAAAATTACAAAGAAAAACAAAAACAATGGTTGCTATCATGGATACTATAATACACATCCTAACTAATCTTTAACATGAGTATCAATATTCATAATGCCATGCCTCTGCACAATGCAAAAAAAAAAGTATTGTATTTCAAATGAGTAAAAAATCAAACTAGTCAAGAACAAGTAAGGGAAGAGATAAAAGAATCCTTTGTGAAAAAACTAAACCAACATTACCACCAATACAGGAGTCCCCAATTATAATCTAGAATGAAATGTTAGTGAATTTCATTCTTTCTCACAACTGTTGTTCCTCTGCAGCAAGAGTGTTACATCAGTATCATATTATGTTCTATTCTTCCTCAAATTCCTATTTATTGCACTCACCAGTATGTTGAGAAGAATATGAGGACCGAGAAGAAGTTGACCACTGCTTTGCAAAGGGGTCGTCTGGAGAGGAATCAGGAGCCCTCAGGCTATCAACTCTGTCCTGTGTCTCATGGCCACCTAACTCAATTGGGCATTCAGGGCTGGGTACACCAGGACCTAATTCAGGTTCCACACATGTAGCCATCTTCTGAGCCAGCATACGAGCTGTTTCTTCCTCCAACCTTCGAATGTCATCCATTGTGAGATCTATCCATTCGTCCTGCCAACACCAGGCCTGGCGATGAGCTCGCAGCATCACTTTCCGTAGACCTACAGTAGGAAGACATTCAGGAATCATGATGGCATAGCTCTTCCCAGACACACAGCACTTTGGTTAGTTATAACTTCAGCTCCTCAATACATTAAAAGACATTAAAGTTATTTCCTTCGTGAATGCTTCTTCCAATGCTTTTTAGTAACTTAAAGGATTACAACCCAGTTCAGCTTTAAAAGAGGAATTCAATTTAGAGAATAAGAGGAGCTAACAGCATTGCAATTCTTTTTTCTTTTCAACAAAGATGCAAGATTCATTTTGGCATTTTTATTTACCTTAACCAATACATTTTATTTATTTATTGACCATATTTACATAGTCCCCCTCTCTCACATGAAAGTGACTTTGGGAGGCAGATAGCACTTAACAATATAATAAATACTTAAAAGTCACACTTAAAAATAACTATTAAAAAGGCACACAAAAACAGAGAATGATATTAAACCATAGCAAGGGAGCCATTGCAAAATCTCCCTCGTTTCCTGGGACTCCCCAGGACTGATGACATAGCCACATCTAGAGGGACTTAAGGAATGTTGAAAGGAGTGGAGCTAATCTTATTGGGATGTGGGACGCTGCTCAGTGTAATTCCTCTGCTAAAATCAGAAGATATTTAATGTCAAATTAGTAGTCAGGAATGAAGACAATCCATTGAGATAAATTGAAACCAGGGTCTCTCAACCAATCTGCATTATTCATATAATGATGTTGTGGAAAAAGTGAAGTAAAGAATCTAAACTTCTATAGACACATACTGTACCATCCCACTACTACTACTTCACTGTATCCAACATGTCATTAGATAGTTGTGGTTTAGCCTATTTGTCTAATTTCATATCACAAAACTTTATCTTTAACATATGACCATTTCTATCACATATGTTTACACTGAAGATATCTCACATTTTTTCAATCAAAACTCTTTCAGAAATCCAGAAATCATTCTCACATTCAAGCAAAAATTACTGTATCCAATTTATATTGGGATCTTGTCATCCTCAAAATCAGCCACCTGTCAGCTATTGCATCCAGGGACACAGCTTAGATGAGCAGACAGCACAGCGTAGCTCATTTTTTTTGTCTGAGAAGTGCTGCACAACGTTGGATGACAATTCCTTTCACGTCAGAAGCTGATTTACATGGATAATCATAAATGTCATTAAGCCTCTATCAGTAGTATCTCCTAATTCTAAACAAATTTCTCCAATCTAATATTAGGCTTAATAGGCAACCGTTATTTTATATGATCTATGTTTCTGAAGTCTTTTGAAATCTGGCTGCTCCTTCAATTGTACTGTCAACACAGTTGGCTTCTCTTTCTCTAACTGACTGGTTTCAGCTCTTGTGACTGTCTGAAGCCTTTCTCTTACATGGTTACCACCACTAATACTTCTGAAGTCACAGTAGGAAGAGTATCTCTCAAGCAACCAACCAATACATCAAAATCTTTTGGGTGCATTTTTACCTCAAAGGGTAGAATTGGACTAGAGCAGTAATTAAGGCCCGGTCCCACTGGCCGACAGACGCAAAACGTATGCATAAAGGACACAGCAGATGAGCAAAATTTCGGGGGTGGCTCCATCCATTGTCATCCGCTCCAAATTGCATAAACAGAACGGAAAAGAACGGACGTGGGTAGTATGTAGCGGGGATGTTAAATGGATGTTCATCAGAAGCCTAGCGGATGAAAGCAGATGGAAGGGGATGACATCTCCGAAGGGGTTACGAGGGATAATTGCGAAGTGGACGCAGAGCGGATGAAGCGGATGCATCACGTATGCCTAAAGGAAAGAAAGGGGATGCCGCGCAGATGTATATTGGATGCAAACCGTTCACTGCACATCCTTTCTATTTCCGTGCTACTAACGATGTATAGACGTTCCATGTACCTTTTCTTTCCTCCCTCTTTCCGTTTTCAGCTGCAGCAGATGTGAATTGCGAGGATGCCCAGAGGATGCAGAAAGGATACAGCAGATGTTTAACGGATGATAAACGGACATAGAACATTTGTTGCTCGGATGTCGCGGATTTACATTGTACACGGCGGAAAGTTCATCCGTTCACAAAGTTTTGTGCAGCTCAAAACTTCTTGCGCGGATGAAATCGCAGTGGACGGATGCTTGACAGATAGAGCGTATGAAACATGTATGCAATGAGTACACAACAGATGCATAGCGTTTTCCAACGGATGGCAAGCTTTTTTTAATGTTTTACATCCTCTCTGCATCTGTAAATGAACAGTGGGACCGGGCTAAACTAACAGTACAGAGGAAGAAAGTCCAATTTCTCATCAATTTCAGAGATAACATTCAGAGTTGCCATATGCTGGAAGATTGTAGATCCTGAACAAATACCTTGTAATTAGCAGAGAAATGTGAAACAGTATTGGTTTTCAAAACGGCAGAGGACCCAATCATTTATTTTCAACTCAGAAAGAATGATTCTCAACATTGTACAACTAGGTCTTAGAATGTCTCTTTAATATAGGGACCACAAGGGAGGCTTGGAACTGTTATCTTTGGGCCAGTATTAAATCTGATTTTGCATTAAGTAAAGGTAAAGGTTCCCCTCGCACATATGTGCTAGTTGTTTACTCTCTAGGGGACGGTGCTTATTTCCATTACAAAGCCGAAATGCCAGTGCTGTCCGAAGACGTCTCCTTGGTCATGTGGCCGGCATGACTAAACGCCAAAGGCGTATGAAAGGCCAAACACCTTCCCACCAAAGTGGTCCCTATTTTTCTACTTGCATTTTACATGCTTTCAAACTTCTAAGTTGGCAGAAGCTGGGATAAGTTAACAGGAGCTCACTCCGTCATGCAGCGCTAGGGATTCGAACTGCTAAACTGCGAACCTTTCTGATCGACAAGCTCAGCATTTTAGCCACTAAGCCACCGTGTCCCTGATTTTGCATTAGAGTAGCTTTAATGAAATTCATATGAAAAGGGCAACTCAAGAGAAAAGGTACTGCACAAGTACTGCTACTGGAGAGGAAATGGACAATGTGCCTCTGCCAGCACAAGTACAGGATCAATCATCCACTGCCTAGGCATACAACGTGGCCTAAATCAGCTAGCTTCAGTAGGCTAGAGTTAGGGGACCTCTGTCCCTCCAGACATTGCTAAACTACTGTATTACCATGGGCAATATTGGATGGAGCTGCTGGGAGCTACAGTTCAACATCAGGAAAAATCAAACTATCCACTACTGTCATGGGTTTTTGTTTGCTGAAGGAAGATGAAAAAGAATGGCAATAAAGAAGGTATCATGCTTACCTACATCATGAATGAATTGTTCAATCTTGGACTGCATGCCCCAATAGCGAAACTCCACCTTACAAAGCTTGTAAGCACACATGAAAGGCCCAGTATTTCCACTGTCTAGCCAATCATCTCCCAGAGGTCCACGTCTTGTCTTCATCGAATGGTATAGTCGTGGATCTTCCTCGATCTTGTATTCACTGGGTGAGATGGGATCCCGTACAATATCAATAGTATCTATGGGTAAGAGGAGGTTTTGTAAAAAGTGATTAATTGTAGGAAATTAAAATAATAGTACTTGGGTTTCTCAAGTCACTGTTCCTTCTCATCTCAAAATTGCTTCAGATGGTCAGCTACATTCCTGACTACTGTTGTTGCCTGGTGCACATGTTTTGCCAGGAGCCTGCTGGCTATTCTTCCGCTCCTGGTGTGTAACAACAGCATCCCCCAATTTATTGTCCTCCAGATGCATTGGATTTCAACAATGGAATTTGATGGTTGGGAATTCAAAATGTGAAAGTTCTTAACATCTACATAGAGTGAAGCATCCACAAGGCTGGTGAAGGCTGCCCTACAGCACAGCACTTTATATGCTGGATGAAAGAGATATCCACTAACTTATACCTCAGTCACTTGTTGACCCTAAATATAATCAGATAACCATCATTGTTCAGCCACTCCTACACAATCAGTTGCTCAGCACAGAAGCAATCATGCGATACTATATTCTGATAACTTAAAAAGTGAGAGGAATGGACCAGTGTTTGAGAACTCACCGACAATCCTTTGCCTGCGTTCTGTAGTATTTAGATTGAAGATATTGGTTTGCTTTCCAGCATCTGGTCGGTAGAAAGTCTCAATCTCAATTGAAAATTTCTCCACAAAGGGGCATGTATATCTATGAAGAAGAGCATGAAACTCACAGTTCTAGCTTTACCAACTTGGCAAACTCCAACCACATCTTCCAGTCCCCTATTGCCTTCCTCTCACCTGGTTCGTGTGTAGGGGTAGGCATTCCAAGATTCTTCCTCCACCTGCAGAGCAGCCTTAGGTAGGAGAGCACGGAACCAGCTAGGAATATGAGAGCCCACATGGTAGATCTTATGTGTATATTGACCACTTCCTCCTGGACCATCATCATATGGTCGGTTGGACAGGATTTCAACCCCACTGCCTTCACCACTGGATTCCTCACGGCTTTTTTTCTAAGAGAGACATCTTCAGCTTGCAATCTATATCTTTTGTTCTTTGCATCCCTCAACCTGCTTGGTTTTGGTCTTGTTAACTCCAAAACTCCATCTGGTTAAATAAACATGCATCAGCCTGCTCTATTTAGCCAAACTGATGTTACCTGGATCATGTAAAGTTGGGCCACCTGGTATTCGGTCAGGCTCATGGGCAGCAGTATATGATATTCTTTGATCAGCATCTTGACTGTCAGATCCTGTGAGTTGAGACACAGTAGAGGGCAGATAAAAGCGTTCAGCCAGCACAGGTGTGTATTTGTGGCTGTGGGATACTTAAAGACATAATATGAAAATGGGATCACAGAAAACATTAAAACAGCCCAAGAAAATTTTGTTTTGGACAGCACAGCTTAACAAATTAAAAGATATCTCTCAAATGCTCACCTATATCATAAAGATTTTTTTGTATCAATCAGATTGGCATGTATTTATTTTTATTCTCATTATCAGAAAACCATCATATGTCAAAATGAAGCATTATATAAGTATGGAAAGCAGCTGCTGGTCAAAAGTAGTAGCTTAAACCACATTTTTACTTCCTCAGATGAGAAGCTGGAAAGAAATCCCCATCTGACCTTATTTCAAAATCCAACCCACTGGGTAAGTTTCCATAGCAACTCTTAAGCAAATGAGAGGCTAGGGAGTTTCAACATAGCAAAAGCAAAAAAATGTGGAAGGGAGTAAAATAGCATTTAATGCTCTTGGTCTTTTACATCTTCCTGGACCATGTCAATGGTTCCCAAACTTTGCCATATTATGATCTGAGAAAAAGAAATTGTGCCATCTACCACGTGTAAATAAAAGTTTTCCTGAACCAATTAGATAAAATATTAAAGAGGATGGATGAAAAATTAATTTCTAAAATGTATAATTATCTATTAGAATTTGAAATGGTGGAAGAAATAGTTAAAGGTCCAATGATCACATAGACAAGGAATGTAGGGCACAACATTAATTTGGAAGATTGGGAAAAAGTCTGGAAACAAAATTATAAAATAACAAAATTGGTTGTTTATAAACAAAACCAAGACAAAATGTGTTATCAGTGGTATTTGGCACTTTCAAGGTTAGCGAATATGTACCAAAATTTAAATCCAACCTGTTGGAAATGTAAACAAATGAGGGGTACCTTCTTTCACGCTTGGTGGCTTTGCCTATAAAGTAAAAAATACTGGGGAAAAAAATTAGAATTTGGATAAAAGAAATTATAAATATACGACTAGAATTAAGCCCAAAATATTTTTGTTGGGAATGTTAAAAGGGGACTAGGCAGAAGAAATGAAATACTTAATTCCCCATATAATCACAGCAACAAGAATTGTGTTGGCACAATGCTGGAAGGGTGACCAAATGCCAACAAATGATTTGATAATTCAGAAAGTTCTTGACTGCACTGAAAAGGACCTACTTACACAAAAACTTAAGAGATAAGGTAGACTCAAAATATACGACAGCTTGGGGAAAATAGTACAGTTGGATGAAGGAGAAAAACCAGGAAATTAAAAGATAAGGATTTGAAAAATGAAGTGGTCAAACTAAGAGCATTTACCAAAAATAGAAAATGAATATTAGTAAAATTGTTTTCAACAAATGATCACACTGCCTTAGCTGATAAGAAATATATATGTTTTATGTTAATATTTGTATTTATATATTGGTTTCATTTCTAATGAAACACAGTATTTTATTATATATATGTATTTATGTATGTATGTATGTATATATATTTATATACATACAATCTTTAATAAAGTTTATTTTAAAATGTTAAAAAAAGTTTTCACTGAGATCGGGGTGAGGCAAGAAAACAACCTAAACTTATTCATAACAATTACATTTTTACCTATATAGCAAATAAAATAGTAGCAGAACATAACTTTTTAAAACAACAGTTACTTTGAAAACAAAAAACAAAAATACAATTTAAAACCATTTTTAACATGAAGAATGTATTGCTTTTTTTGGCCTAACATTTGAAATTGGAATTCCATTTTGAAAACAATTCTCTCATTTACCAATGGGGGGGGGGGGGCACCTTGCCCAAAATCGACTTCTCTTAAACTGTCCTTAAAATGCTGTAGCTTGCAGAACGTGGCCAGGTTATAATCTGCTTTTGGTGTTTTTTGAATTAATACAATCACTCCAAGATAACAGTCTCACACGGTTTTCCCCCTTAAGCCTGGTGCTTGTAAATCCTTCCCCTACTGTTGCAATTTCCTTCTAGCTGCACTCTTACAGCCCTTTCCTTCAGAAGTGATAATTTCCTATGCAAAGTGAGTATCTGATCAGATGGTCAATTTTGCACAGAAGCTTCATGCCTTCCAGGCATGACTAACTCCTCCTCTAAAAGGCAAATGCAATGCATTAAAAGCAAACATTCAGACTTCATACAGGTCTCTGGAACTGCAGGGTTACTTTGCATTCAGAATGATTTTGCATCAGACTGTATAATTTTGTGCAAAAACAGCACAAAAAAGAACTCTGTGGTGATCCTCCTCTTCCTCTCGTATCTCACAACCTCCTTTAAGAGTTCATTTAGAGAAATACTAAAGTGTGTAATTGGTTTGGTTTTGGCTTAACATAATTTCAAAAGTCAGTTATATAGCTTATTATGTTGTGTGAAGCCAGCTAATAATGTCTTGGGCAATAAACAATGGCCAAGTGAACTTTGGCTAAATAAGATGTATGAATTTGTTTTATGATTTACAGGCTTGTGTCAATCCAGCTAGAGCATGGAGCTGTTAAAGCTATGTAAGTAACTTGATAAAATAAGGCTTTAGTCTTCACCAAATTTATTAGAATCAAGGCTTTTAGATAAGGTATGCATACATTTGTGGTGTCAATGCTGATGCTCCTTCTAATTCAGTACTTTCATGATTCTGTTTATGCAACACTTTGTAATCAAGGTTTCTGGGGATTTAAGAGGCGTCACTACATCCCCCTTCTCTCTTCTTATACCAGCATGCCATGCAGAATTTAAATCATGCATAACTTTGCTCAGCAGTGTACTGCAGGGAGAAACTACTAAATCTCTGCCCATCATGCATCTATTGAAAGCATAGGAGTACTTTCAAGAAAAAAAAAAGTCTGCAGGCCTCCTAGAGCTGTTTTCATGAATATCCTTTGCCTTATGATCCTGTCAAATTGCTCTAGCTCTTGGCCCTTGCAACCTGCTGTTACTGTAACATACCTCAAAACAATCATATAACTTCACATACATTATTATTCTGCCATATCCTGCAAAGTCAAATAGCCTTATTATCCTCATAAGGGAATATAAGAACAGCCACTAAATTTACAATTTACCCATTGAAAGTTACATCATAAATTCTTGTAAACTCTGTATGCCATCTGAAAAATGAAGTACTATACTAGACATGGCCATAATTGAAAGCAACACAATAGAGAGGTTTACAGTTTTTATGAAAATACAACTGAAGAATGTAAACAATTAAGTTGTATGTTTTGCTCACTAACTGGGAAATGTCAGTGTACCCTATTCTCTATATTCCAGTGTCAGTATTTATGAAAAAAACTCTTTCCAAGTACAAATACATTAAACCTTTCAAAATTCTGAATGTGAAAAAAGAAAGCCAAAACCTGTTAAGATTTTACAGAATAAACAACATAGATTAGTATGTTTTCCATTCTATGTATATAAACAAATATGAAGGAAAAATAAGTTAAAGAAATTAAGCAATAGTTATTGTCTACAGTACATTTGTAAGATAAGGTGAACTTCAGCACAAGTAGATGAAATTCAATATTTCCTACAATGTATTAGAAAAACTACTTCAGAATCTAACTCCTTATAAAGTCATGTTCTACAGAAATAGCTTCTAAAATAGTGTCTAAAACATTCCCATGTTCTGGCCACAATTCACTCAGCCTGCTATACCATTTAACATTCACTGTGTTATGTCTAGTAAGTAATCTTTTTCAAATCAGTTACCCAAATTCTTACAAGCACATAGTTGATGGGAAGCTTGCTAATTGCCATAACCAATTAAGCAAAACTCCTTAGAGAGAAATACATGTAAGCGTCCATCCTAAAACTTATTCAGGACATAAGTGTAGGATTTGGACACAAAGCTAAGCATACTTAGAAGAGAAAGAAATGGGCATCCTGAGTAAACACACAATTCAGCAATTTCATGGAAGCCTTAGGCTATGTATTTTTGTTTGTTTCTTGGTGTATTTATCCTCACAGTCTATACCTAATGTTTTTAAAGTATTAAAGGAAACACCTCTCTCCCGTAAAACATGCTTGCCTCAAAAAAAAATTTTTTTTTTCACAAATTGCCTAATTCATCCAGAAAGCTCTGGTTTCAATAGGTCTGCCCCATGAGAAGAAATTACCACTTCATCTTTCTCGCAAGAACAAAATTAAGACGGTAGGTGCAATTTATACTTGACTTCCATGTTTTGGGGGCGCTACTCAAGGGGCTAAAAGTATGCTTGCCCTGCGGCCATTAACGGGCATAGGCGCCCTGTATAAATAAAACATGGCAACCTGACGGCTGAACGATGGTTGGTTCAAACAAACCTTCGTTCCCTCCCAGACATTCAATACAGCAGTAAACTACTATTTTAAAAAAACACACACAAAAAAAAACGACCACCGTTCACGCTAACTGAATTCAACCCACAGCACTGTCAGAAAGTCAGAAAAGCATTGCTCGGATAGAATAATCGGAGCAGGAGGGACACGAGGCGCTGTCATCACCCTCGGCGCCTTCGCTCAGGTGAAAGACTGTCGCTTTTATGAAGGCGGGAGGACTGGTACAGGGGTCCGCTTCAAGCCACATGAGAAGTCGGTGAGGAGGGGGAAACGCGTTGGGCTGTTGGGTTTCTTTCCGGGGCCCAAAGAGGCAGCCCCGTCGTCTTTGGAGCGATATCCTTTCACCTTTCTTTCCACCCCTCCAAAGCGCTATTCCATGAGCGCTATTCTGCACGCCTTCCTTACAGCCCAACCGTACCCCAAAACCGCCCCTGCTGCTACCGGGCTCCCGTCCCGCCCGCCCCTTCCATCCAGTGCAACGCGTGCCTTTCGCCAGCCTCCCAGCCCCACGGCTACGCGTGCACCGCCGATACTCTCTGCACACGCACACGCACACACGCGCCACCTCCCGGGCCCAGACCTGTGGCTCGATGTAGGGATGCCGGCGATGGAAGCGATGGTATGCTACGTCGGGGGGGGGGGGGGGAGAGGGGGGGGGGGGGGGGGGCGGGCGGGGAGGGAGAGTTGAGAAGGGAAAAGAGACCGCCGGCCTCACTGAGCCCTCCCCGAACCCGCCCTTTCTCTGCTCGGGGCTGCCCGGGCGCTGTCAGGGCTCGGTTGCTGCGCTGGCGGGAGCATGGTCTTGAGAAGCAGCGCGGCCGGAGCAGTCCCACTGACTGGATCGACAGACCGAACCGACCCGCCGCCTCTCGCGTCACCGCGGCGGAGAAGCGCGTTCAGCCGCAGTCCTTGCGGGGGAGGGAGGAGGAGGAGGCGGGAGTGCGATTGGGGGGGGGGGGGAGCGGGCACGGCTGCTCGTGTGAAGGAGCGTCGAAGTGGTCGCGCGGAGAGAGGCAGGCAAGCAGGCAGGCAAATCCTCCGGCCGGAGGTCTGGAGGGGAAGGAGAACCTCGTCGGGTTTGCAGGACACTGACACGGCCGGTCTCCTGTTTATTCAGTGAGTGGCCCTCTCCTGAGCCTCGGAGGTCGAACGGTCGATCCCCGTTGTATTTTTCACCCCCTTTCAGAGAGAGGAAAGCGGAGCCCCTGCGCCCGGTCAACTTAAGGGGAGAGGGCTGCAGTTCAGAGGGAAGGCGGCCGTGCCGGCACCGGGCAAGTGAGGAACTGTCTGGAGAAGCAAGCGCAGCCTCCGGGTCCCCAACACCCGGGATTCTCTCCCTCAACCCCCCGCTTCATTCACAGAATGCGAGGCTAGTCCCTTTTTTTTTAGCACGGGCGTAGGTTTCCATAGAAACTGCGACCCAGAACTTGCAAAGTCTCGGCACCTCCGAGCGCGCGAGCGCGCTCTTCCCCGCCCATCCTCCTGTGACTTCATTGCTCGTTACCATGGGAACGCTAGTGACGTCAGATCCCAGTGACATCAAGAACTCAAGGAATGGCGAGCTCTTTTGAAACCGTTCAAATAAGCTTGGTTATTTGTGTTCGGCGGGGCTGCGCTTCGAAAAACGGCAGACTTGAGGTCTCGTCTAGTCCTACTTTAGGCATGAAAGCTTTCTGCGAGATTGTGAGCCTGTCATGCGCTCTCTCTCAGCTCCGACCCACTTGTGAGGAAAAGAGGAAGCAATCTTACGCCTTGAATTAGTTATAAAATAATAAAGGCGGGGAAATATCAAATAATTAAATAAGCCTGTATGAATAAATAGCAACTGAATCAGAAATATATTTGCATTAAGACCGCATTCAAGGGACCCCTTCACCATTTTTAGAGGAAACCGTTTACTGTCTGTTTAATTTCCCAAATAGTGGATCACTGACACACCCAGCATCTCCAGACCCCAACCTACTGAAACACACTGGGATGAAATAAAACCAAGAAACATCAGCTTTTTAAAATTATGTTAGCCTTTGAGTGGAACTGGATAAATTATTCCTCAGCTTGAATTTGGAATCTGGTCAACTCCATATTACTTTCATGACAACAGTAGGGAAATTGTTTGCATTGCTTTTTGTGTGGGGTGTTCCTCATCTAGTCTGTGATTTCTCGGTAGTCTCCTAACCAAGTATGAACTGGTCTGGCTCCAGTTTTTCTGACAGCAGCCATAGTTGGTTAAGCATGACTACCCAACATGATGAGGCCTTCTGTTATATGTTAGCAAAAATAAATCAATAAAATCTCAGATCAATGCTGTTCAAATATTATATAGTGCCACGGAAATGACTTGGAGAAAACATATGGAACTTGTTACAACATGTTCAAAAACATCAGTGGAGTCTGAAAAACGGAATATGTTTGGAAAAAACACACTTGACTCCTCCCTAGGATATAAGGGAAAATGCATTCAGGCTTGCAAGACTGATGTCAGACCTTTGAAATCAAAAACAGGCTCCATATAGAACTATGATACAGGCTATTTGTGACAGAATCCTGCAAGCGTGCCTAAATACAACTATCTAGTAGAAGCTGCAACTTCTCTAGAATGTAATGGCACATTCTGGATACTCTGCAATTTGTTTCATTGCATCATTGCTGTGCAAGCTGCACTGGCTGCCAATTGCTTTCCGGGTCCAAGATGTTGATGACCACCTTTAAAACCCTTCATGGTACATGGCCAGTTATCTGCTGGACTACCTATCTTTGGGGGGTATCTGCCCATCTCACTCGGTTAGAAAGGGAAAACACACCTCTAAACTTTTGTCATCTAGTCGAACCTCAGAAGGGCAGATTTTCTGTAGCCATCTGGGCTTTTGAAACAGCCTCCATCCTGAGATTGAGAGGGCCTTTATCCTTTTAGCCTTCCAGAAAGCCAAGAAGACCTGGCTCTTCCCCAAGCATTCAGCTAGCATGGAAAAGAGTTAGGGAGTCAACAAAATGGATGATTCTGGCACTTGGCAGGAAGGGTATGATGGTTTTTAAGGCAAGAGATGTATATGATTTGGGGAGGAACCAGGTACAGCATATTGCTTTTTTATTGGTTGCTGTGAGCTGCCTAGGAGTACCGTGTGAGACCAGTGGACATGTTCGTTTAAATAAAATAAAATAAAATGTGCAGTTTGGAGGTTATCCTTGATTCTCAGCTCTTGTTTGAGGAACAAGTGCCATTGTAATTGAAGACCTTTTACACAACAGATGTGCCAATTGTGCCCTTTTCTGTATCAGAAGGCACTACTCACCGTTATTCATACTTGAATAAAATCCACTTGAGCTCTCAAGTGGATTTCTGCAATATGCTTTACATAGACCATCCAGAATGCAGCAATGTGTGCTCATATCTGTGCCTACCTCTGCTCTGCAAACTGCACTGATTCCCTATGCTTCCAGGAGCAATTTAAGGTGCTGGTTGTCATATATAAAGCTGTATGTGCCATGAGGCCAGGTTATTTAAGGGACAACTTCTCTCCAATTGATTCTACCTATCCCATTAAATCTGATAAAAGGTATGCATCAGGTCCTGGATATCAAAGAATTTCATCTAGCAGAACAAGGAGTGGGCCTTTTCTGTCAGAGTGCCTTCTCTCTAGAACATCCCAATCCCACCTGAGATTCAGTTGGTTCCAACTCTGCTGGCATTTCAGAAAGCTTAAAAACATGGCTGTTTTTCTGGGCAGGGGATTGGGAGTTTAATTGGCTTTGTGAGATTAACTTGTCACTTGATAATGATTTTTGCTGTCCTCAGTTACCATTATACTGTATATGTTACTGTTTATTGTGTCTGTGCATTTAACATTATGCCAGCCTCCAGAATCACTATTGAAAAATGGGCAGCCATACAAATTGATTAAAGTACTGTAAATAAATCAATAAAAATTTAAAATATATTTTCTTCCTTATCTTTTCGGAATATCCTTTGAAAAGACATTTGCAATTGTTCTTCAAATATTTGTTAACACACTAGATGGCAAGCAAATTCTAAGAACAAAAACTTATTATTATACTGGGTGAAATTTAAATAAAACTATTCTGGTTTTGTTCCTGTACAACATGGCTACAGGCAAGAAGTGTATTGGCCTGCCTTCATCCCTCTTTTTCTGCCATCACTAGTCAGTAGGATCATAGGATGATCAATCTTGTGGTCTTATGTCAGTATCTCATTAAAGCAAAATCTACAAACAGGATTCTGCAAAATTTTCAGGCAACATTTTGCTTCTGAAATTAGGTAAATCCAGTCAGATTTTAATTCTGGATGTATCAAATCTATATTGATAATAGAGGGAGAGTATTGCAGCGAATGTTATTTCATGAATTTTTGAGGATTGGTTCCTTGTAAGTATGAGGCTTATTACATGGAAACTGACCAGGCTCTTTCGGAAACAAGTGGGTGAGTGATCAGCTGGATTTTAGGTGTGTGAATGTGTATTTAGTATCTCATTAAGAGAAGAGGCAAAGCCTACCTTGGACAAGATAGTAGCATGGGCTATCCTGAAAAGAAGTTACTTGGATCTGACCATATTACTCTTATCCAGGTTTGAATCTCTTAAGGTGAAATTTATGGACAGGCTGGGGGGAGGAGATATTTCAGGCTTGTGCATTAGATTGAAATGGCATTGTTTACATTGCACTTGGAGATGTGTCCCTGCCTATCTGTGATGAATTGTGTCTGTGAAGGAGAGATGGTGTGTCTGTGAAGGAGAGATGGTGTGATGAACTATGGTGAAGCTGCAATTTCCCAGGAAGGAGGGAGCACATTCCAAGAAGGGAGGTGAAACAAAACACTAGACAACCCAGAGCTAGATCAGGGAAAGATGAAGAGATTTAGGATAGCCACTCTCTAGAATCTCCTAGAATACATCCATTAAAGTTATAGGTACGGGTAATAGGATAATATTTGTTTAGTCTGGTGAGATTCTGTCTATATGGCAAATAAAGAACTGAACTTTGGTTGGATTGTGCTTTGCTGATCATGAGCTGGGCCTGACATCATTCTTTTAAATTTCTCAGCAACATTTGATACAATGGATCATAGTATTGTTTTTTCATCTATTCCCAAATATCTGCAAGGGTTGTCAGTCAGAGGGTTGAAAATCAGAGCCTATTTTACAATGGTTTGGTTCCTTCCTGAGTGGTGTTTCCAAAGTGGGGGGGGAGGGAGGAAGGTTTGTCTATTGGTCTCTCCCAACAGAGATACTATTGCATTTTTCTTTTTAGTCCTCCCATACACCATGCACATGAGGCTACAGGGTGATGTCATTCATTGATTTAGAGTGAGGTGTCATTGATATGCAGATGATGCACACCACCATCCGGAACTGAAACAATGATATGGTGCCCTTTTGTCTGGAAGCTATAAAAAAAAAATAAAGTACAAAGTTAAGTTACTCTTTGTTCAGCAACCTTATAGCATTCTAGCTGATTCAGTGGTGTCTCCGAACAGGGAAGCACTCCCCAAAAGAGATTCTCCAAATGCTTGGCTATTGCTAATCAGGTGGGAGGGAATGCAGAGAAGTGGACTGGTGTTGGCCGTAACACCAGTAGTGACCTTTCTAAAACAAGAAGACTCTGGTTTCTGTGACTTATCTTTGTTTTTTTAAATATTTTAGTAAATGTTTTACAAATAACAATAAAGAGTAAAAAACACTAATAAAAACTAAAAAAGTAAAGAAAAGAAAAAGTGCAGAAAGAGAATAGATGAAACAAAGAAAAAAATCTGATTTTCTTTGCAGCAAATATAAATACAATTACATAATTATTTCTTTATAATTGCAAAAAAGCTCACTTTTTTTCTATCATTCAGGGTTTTTTTTCCAAAAAAAGCTACTAATCATTTCTAAGTGCATTTTTTCTGTTTGATGAAAAAAAGTCTATAAAGGGTTTCCAGTCAACCATAAATGTAGAATTATTTCTTTTTCCCTGAATCAAATAAGTTAACTTAGCCATCTCCACAAATTCCATCAGCTTCAACAATCATTCTTCTGTTGTGGGCTGGGACTTCATCATTGTCATCTATCTTATGATTGCAGCATGATCTATATGGGGCAGCAACCTTCAAACACTATTTTCAAGCTGCAATTAAAAGATCTTCAAAGACAGTTCTATTTCACTGGGCCTTTGACCCTACTTGAGAGCCAGTTTGACATAGCACATTATGGGGAATATGTGAAGGTTTTTAAGTGGTAGTGCCCATCCTTTGGAACAGCTTTTTGCTTGCTTTTGCTCCTGAGTTTTAGAAAAGCTGTGAAAATAGAATATTTTGTATGGTGTTTGGAGATCAACATCTGGTCATGAAATGCCTATTTATATTAATTGCAACAATGTTGATGTACCTGTGATTTTATTTGCTTTGTTCTTGGCATATCATGCTGATTTACTGTTTTGTTGTTCTATTGTCTTTACTTTTTGAGGTTTTAATTATAAACTACCATGAATCCTTGCAAAGCGTAGTGATACAAAATATAAAATACATAAATAAATAAAAGTTCATATTTTAAATACAAACCTGAGCAATTTTATTTGTATCCAGTTCTGCTTCCTCTGTTTAGTTCAGTTCCATATTTTAATACTGTATAGTTTTACAGAAATAGACCAATCTGATTTGTGGCACATTTTTTCAAATGCATATTTAATTGGTAGTATTCATAGAACACTCTAAGCCACAATCTAGTAAATATATTTTAAGTAGCATATTGGTGAATTCACATCTGCAGTTAGTCTATTGATCAAAATTATGAGAAGTTGCTAGATAAACCGTAAACTGTAAGATCATCATTTCAGGGGTATTTTCTTTCCTAAACAGAAGCAGAATGACCATGGTCAAAGTCGCCATGAGAGCAGGAGCAACATCTGATTTCCTGCTAGCTTAACCTTTAATAGCCTATGATTCGATTGGTTTACTTCAGAAGTGGTATTCAGCAGGTTCTGACCAGTTCTGGAGAACTGGTAGTAGAAATTTTGAGAAGTTCAGAAAACCGGCAAATACCACCTCTGTCTAGCATCTGTTCTCTGCCTCCCGAGTCCCTTGGCTAGGCCTTCTTTTGTTGCTCCACACAGGAGAACGGAGCTGGAAAGCAGGTTAGTGGGATGGGGAGGGAATGGGATTTGCAGTAACCTTCCCCTGGAGTGAGGTGGGATTGGAGATTTTACAGTATCCTTCCCCTGCCATGCCCATAGAACTGGTAGTAAAAATTTTTGAATCCCATCACTGGTTTACTTGGCCTTCAGAGGGCGAGGATAAGACCAGTTTACTAAACCTCTGGATGTCAGCGTGGTAGTACCGAAGCATCTATAAATCTGGCCAAATTTCACTTTCATGGGAGTCATAGGTCCTGATTTTGAGCACATGCTGTAAGTTAACTCATTGTAGGTACCTTCATTTAAAGATAGTGGCCCTATGGTGCACTGTTTCATTCAGTTAAAGTTATAGACACAAGAGTTTTAGTAGCATATAGAAGATAGATGATAGGTCCACTATACTTTCCAACCGTCAAGATCAGCATATATAGAATTAATTTTGTTTTAAGTTTTTAGGTTTATAAAGCAGCATAGAAATTAAATCTTGGTTTCTCCAAAATTAAGAATAAAAGCAACTGCAATGAGTGAAAAAATCTTTTTTTTTTTCAATATATAGCTGCTTCTAACCACTGATGGGATTGAAGACAATGATGGATGGTGTAAGAACACAAAAAGGGCAAAGCCATGTTTTTGTTAAAAAAAAAAGTTGTTAAAAAGTCAATAAAACTTTTGGGGAAAAAAAAAGGTGGCAAAACCATTTTTTTCCTTAGGAAAGTGTAAACACACTTACTGGTGATTTTGCCAATATTTTAAAATGTATTTCAAGAGTTTTTATATCCTCCTTTTTGTATATAAAGCATCAGAGAGAAGATTTTTTTTAAAAAATGAACAACATATACCTAGAGAACCGGTTGTTAGAAGAAATTACTGGCCTAATCCTGTAAGGAAGGCAGGAAGGAAACATTCTGGTGTTGCTTACAGAAATTGCCTCTCCGTTAACCCTTATTACATTCTCAGCAGGACTAGACTTTTTGTCTCTGGAACTTCTCTGGAGTTTTTTTCCCCTCTTTTGCTGATAACTTTGCTTGTGTGGAATGATCATTGAAAAAAGTGACTTATGACCATTTTTCACACTTATGACTGTTGCAGCATCCCCAGTCACAAGAGACCAGGCAAGGAGATGCATGCCTCTATGTGAGTGATGTTGATTTGGCCAAGCCGTGTCCACCCAATCACATGACCACCAAGCCACACCCACCAACTAAGCCACGCCCACAGAACCATTTGTTAACAAATTTGAATCCCACCTCTGGTTTAGTTCATACATCTGTATAAAGCAACTGTTTTTTAGAACAACTGTTCTTTAGAACAAAAAACAAACATTGGTTTTTCTGACTTTGCATCTCATATTTAAGCTGCTAAACTAACAATTACTTATGGGGACATTTCACAGAACACCTTCCAAAAATAAAAACTTACAAATGAATACATTTCAGATTTAGAGGGTATTTGTGGGGTA
The DNA here is from genome assembly GCA_015471245.1 of Laticauda colubrina. NCBI lineage: Eukaryota > Metazoa > Chordata > Lepidosauria > Squamata > Elapidae > Laticauda > Laticauda colubrina. Next base: position 33,106,673 of record BLBF01000032.1, read on the forward strand.
AATCTATTTCCTGTGATATTCAACTGCTGACAAAAAGATGATTTGCTGTTCTATATTTTTAGCTTATGGAATGCCGTGTGGGGCTTTATATTTTATTTATTTATATTTCATATTTCTTAACTGCTCATCTTCCTCAGAGGAGCTGTGTATTTTGTTACATTTTCAGGTAGCCCTTGATTTATGACAAGTAGTTTAACAACTGTTCAAAGTTAGGTTGGACTCAAAAAGTTAACTTATGAACAGGCCTTGTAGGATTGCTTCACCATCCTCCCAGTCACATGACTGCATTTTGGTCACTTGGCAACTGGCTTGTATTTATACCCAGTTGCAGATCCAATAGTTATGAGATCATATTTTGCAATTCTTTTGCCATTTTCCAGCAGAAAACACCCATTTGATAAACTGGATTCTGACTTAAACCATATGATTCACTTCATGATGAGTTGCTTAACAATTCTGATGAATAGTTTAAAAATAGCCATAAAATTGAGTCAGGTCATGTGATAAATCAACTTAGGTTTTTTGCAAAAGGACAATATTTTAGGCCATACAGCAATCATTATCTCCCCTCCATTTAGTTTTAGTAGGATAGTTAAATAATCCTCTGAATGTATGATTACAGAGTTGTAGCAGTTAAGCCCCGTCACACTGCACCAACGGATTGAAAGAGGATGTAAAACGGAGAAAAACACTTGCCATCCATTGGTTAACGCGTGCCATCCATTGGTTAACGCGATGCTTCCGTTCTGTACTCACTGCCTCCGTTTTGCTTCCTCTCTATCCGTCCAGCATCCGTCAATTGACATTTCATCCGCTCAAAAGGTTTTGAGCTGCTCAAAACTTTTGAGCGGAAAATGTATCCAATGCGTCCGTTCTGCATCCTCTAGGCATACAGGGGACATCCGTTCTGCATCCGTTACGCATCCGCTATATCCGCTAGGCATCCGCTGCACATCCGCGCAACTCGCATCCTTTCCAGCGGTAAACGGATGCAGGGAGGAAGTGGAACAGACGCGCAGAGTTAGTAGCACGGACGGAGAAAGGATGAAAGCGGATGCAGCACGCAAAGAAAGCATTTAAAATGGAAAAAACGTTCGCAGAGGGGACCTATCTCGGATATTAAGGATGTCTAGAGGATGTCTAGAGGATGCAAAGGGACACATAGTGGAAAACCTATACTGTCTATAAAAAGGGGGAGCAACTCAGCTGGATCTCACTTTCAGACCAACAGCCCAGCTGTGCAGACCTCTGCAGCCTTCATCTGCCTCTTGCTCTTCCACAGCATCCAGTCATGTCCACCATGAATCGTAACAAACTCCTTTTGGTAGCCACCATTGTTCTGCAACAGTGCAAAGCCATCTACAGGCTCTGTGAACTCTACTACGGGAAGAAAAGGAGGCGGCCAAGAAGCATCTGGATCCGAAGATGGATCGGGAGAAGAGCAGAGTACAGACTGTACAACAAGCTGATGGTGGAGCTGAGGAACGAAGACCCTCGTGCATTCCAGAACTTCATGAGGATGCCTCCAGCCATGTTTGACGAAGTTGTGCAGCGGCTGACACCCAGGTTGACCAAGCAGAGCACCAAATTCTGGCCCAGCCTGGACCCTGGGCTCAAGGTGGCACTGACTCTGCGCCACCTGGCCTCAGGGACCACCTACAGGAGCATGGAGTACGGCTGGAGGGTGCCACACAACACCATCAGCATTGTGGTCAGAGAAGTGGTGCAGGCCATCATCAAAGAATACCTGGAGGAGCTCCTCCAGTGCCCCTCCACTGAAGAAGGATGGAAGAAAGTTGCAGAGCAGTGGTATCAGAGGTGGAACTTCCCCCACACTGTTGGAGCCATAGATGGGAAGCACGTGGCCTGCAAAGCACTAGCCAAGTCGGGGTCCACTTATTTCAACTACAAGGGCTTCTTCAGCATCGTCCTCTTCGCTATGGTCGATGCTGACTACAAGTTCATGTACATCGATGCTTCAGGCAACGGGTCAGCTTCAGATGCCCAGGTATACAATGCCAGTCATCTCAGGGAGGGGCTGGAACGCAACCTCATCACGGGCTTCCCAGATCCAGAACCCCTGCCCAACGACACGCAAGATGTGCCCTACTTCATCGTGGGGGATGACGCCTTCTCCCTCAGAACCTACCTCATGAAGCCCTACACCTCCAGATGCCTCACCCGTGAAGAGAGGATCTTCAACTACAGGCTGTCCAGGGCAAGGCGAGTGGTGGAGAATGCCTTTGGCATCCTGGCCAACAGGTTCCAGGTATTTCTCACCACCATGCAGCATCGCCCAGAGACCATGAGGAGGATCGTGGAAGCCTGCTATCTTAACCCATCCCACAAGCATGCAAAGGCTTAAACCATTTCTAAAAGTTTCCACCAAGACTTTATTGAAAAAAAATAAATGAAGCAAGTGTGTGAAGCAAAGATAAACTTCATTAATAACAAGCTGTAAAAGAAAAATGACCCAAGTCAAGTGTCCAAATAAAGTCTACAGGTAGCCACGCAGTCTCTGGCACTCTTCTTGGTCACTCGGAGGTGTGCCCAGTCTCAGGGGTGAAGGGTCCAGGTGCTGTGGAGGTGGCTGGTGCTGGAGTGCTGGTCTGATGCATCATTGGGGTGCCTGGCCCCGAGAGGACAACAGGTGACGGTGTGTTGAGGAAGCTCTCAGACAGCTGGTTCAGCCCCGTGATGTTGAGAGCTCCTTCCTCCATGCCATGGGGTGTCAGCCCCAGTACCGAGGACAGATGTACTGAGGCCGGGCTTGGCTGTGGGGTGGAGGAAGGAGCAGTGTAGTGGGGCTGTCTGGTCTGCAGCTGGGTGAGGACTGGCGTGGGTGGCATAAGTGGAACCGGTGGCAACGGTGTCGCCCGATGACTCTGTGCCTGGACTGGGAAGGGCTGCTGCCTGTGCTGCTGAACCTCCTGGTAGCCGTAGCCCTGGTAGGTGAGGGCCTGTGGAAAGCCTTGGAATGGGAGGGACATCACCTGGGGTGGAGGAGCAGACCTGGACTGGGTGGGAGCAGGTTCCTCTGGGTCTGGAGGGTTCTGAAGCAGCTCGGTGATCCGGTCCTTCACCACCTGGTACTGGGGTTCCTCCATGTCCGTGAGGGTCTGGTTGACATCGGTGAGGAAGGGCTTGCGGTTGGAGGATGAGGAGTCCGTGTGGACCAGCTGAGAGAGGAGATCTATGCTGCTCCGAATGGTGTCCCTGATCTCCAGCAGTACAGTGTGGCTCTCTGCCCCTCCTTTCTGGCTCTCTGCCTTTCTGTGGAAGTGGAGCTGGGGGTGGATGTGGGTAGGGCTGTGATGGACGTGCCGTCTCCTTTCTCCCACTGCACCAGGGAGTCCTCCATGTGCTCCACCATGGTTAAAACAGCTGTCTGCAGGTTCTCCGCTGTGGGACGCTCCACAGAAACGTGCCTGGAGACAGGAGCTGACTCTCGGCCGGAAGAGGATTGGCTCTCAGCAGGCTGCCGGAGAGATAGGGTTGTGAGAGGGGCTGCTGCTGCTTCTCGGTGGCAGATCTCACCCTCCAGGAAACTGCACCTGACCATGACGTAAGTCTCTCTGTCCGTCAGCTTAACCGTGGCCTGGCCAGATTTCTTGAGGTGCAGCTTCCCGTACCAGGTGTGCATGTGCTTCCACCAACTGAGGAGCACATCCGATGTGTAACCCAGACTCTCCGCCTTCTCTCTCCAAGCAGCCTGCTTCCTTTTGGTGTCCCTGTAGAGCCTGTGTCCCTTCCGCCATAGATAGTCATTCTCTCTCAGCCACTCCAGCACCTCATCCTCATGTTCCTCCTCAATGGAGTATTGCCTCCTCTCCTGTTCCCGCATATGCCTCTTCCTCCCTTTGGCAGGACCAGATGGGCCCTCATCAGAGGGGCTTCCAAGTTGTAGGGGCTGCTCCTCCACATCACCAGCAGCAGCAGCACCAGCAGGATCATCATCAGCACCAGCACCAGCACCAGCACCAGCACCAGCAGGATCATCATCATTATCATCACCAGCAGCACCAGCAGGATCAGGATCATCATCAGCAGAGTAAGCACCAGCAGTGCCAGCAGCACCAGGAGCATGAGCAGGACCAGGAGCACGAGCAGGATCAGCAGGACAAGCAGGACCAGCAGGACGAGGAGCAGCTACAGCAGAGTAAGCACCAGCAGAAGCACCATCGCCAGAAGCATCATCATCAGCTCCTCCAGAAGCAGCATCAGCAGAGTAAGCACGAGCAGGAGCACCACCAACAGAAGCATCATCATCAGCTCCTCCAGAAGCAGAAGCAGCAGAAGCCCCAGCCGCAGAAGAGCGAGCCCGTGCTACAGAAGCCCCAGCAGAAGCAGAGTGAGGGCCAGGGGGCGGGAGGGTGGCCCTGTCCCTCTTGCCAGGGCTGGCAGCAGATGGCTGAGGCTTTCTCTTCTTCCCCATGGTTGTTGGGTTGCTGGCTGGCAGGGAGGCTGGCAGGCAGGCAGGCACCAAGGCTGGCAGGAAGGCTGGCAGGAAAGCTGGCAGGCAGGCAGGCACCAAGGCTGGCAGACAGCAAGGCTGGCAGGCAGGCAGACAGCAAGGCTGGCAGGGAGGATGGCAGGCAGCAAGGCAGGAAGACAGGCATGCAGGCAGGGCAGGCTGGCAAGGCACTCGATGTGTCTGGATGCAGGTCTTTCCTCTGAATGGTGACCTGCTTGGGAGCTGCTTCCCTTTATATCCGCGGGGCTGACGCAATACATCCCCCCCGCATGCGCAGTGAACGCTAGGCATCCACTAGGCTTCCGCTCTCCATCCGCTTCATCCGCTAGGCATCCACTGTGCATCCGCTTCATCCACTCGGCCTCCGCTCTGCATCTGCTGTATCCATTCCGCGTCCGCTTTGCTGCGCTCCCCCAGAAGCCTTGCGGATGTGCTATCCGTTCTCATCCGCTTCCATCCGCTAGGCTTCCGTTCCGCATCCGCTTTCCATCCGCTCTGCGTCCTCCCCCCGTTCATTCCTTTCCATGTTATCCGCTCTGGTTATGCTAATTTTTGCCCCTTTTGAGAGCGGATAACAACGGATGGAACATTTTTCTCGTCTGCTGTGTCCTTTTTACAAACGTTTTGCATCCGTTGGGCAGTGTGACAGGGCCTTTAAGGGCTGAAGTATATTTTACATCTGAAGACATATACTTTTTATCTCAACAATAGTTAAAACTTCCTCATCCTGGGACTACTCTTCTTTACAAATTATATTATTTTTCAACCATCTTAAACTATTCTTTTTCTAAAAAGGAAACAGGAAAAGGGGAAGGTTTAAACACCCTTGTATTCTATTGTACCCTTCCATAAGGCATCCTTTCTAGACATTTTGTAGAAGGCAGTACTGAGTTTTATTGCTCCATGCTTCACTATTAATATTAGGCCTCCTTACAACTAATACCCTCTCTCTGGGCACCAAGACATTATTCTGAGTAAAGGCTAGGTCCCACTGGCCGACGGACACAAAACATATGCATAAAGAACACAGCGGACGACCAAAAATTCGGGGGTGGCTCCATCCATTGTCATCCACTCCAAAAACTGGTGAAAATTTGCATAAACAGAATGGAAAAGATTGGAAAAGAACGGACGTGAGTAGTATGTAGTGGGGATGTTAAACGGATGCTCATAGGAAGCCTAGCGGATGAGAGCAGATGGAAGCGGATGACACCTCCGAAGGGGTTCCGGGGGAGAATTGCGAAGCAGACGCATAGCGGAAGGGGCGGATGCATAGCGGATGAAGCGGATGCATCACGGACGCCTATAAGAAACAAAGGGGATGCTGCGCAGATGTATATCGGATGCAAAGCATTCACTGCGCATGCGGGGAGTATGAATTGCGTCAGCTCCGCGGATATAAAAGGATGCAGCACGCACGCAGTCAGCATACAGGGGAAAGACGTGCTGCCACATACATCTAGCAGGAACACCATGGTTCGTCAGTCAGGCAAGAAGAGGAAGCCCGTGCCTACTCGTTCCAGCCCTAGCAAGGACAGAACCAGCATCCCACCCCCTGGCACTGACTCTGAACCTTCTGCTGCTGCTAGTGGTGGACCAGCCCCAAGCCCCTCAAAGCCCTGCTGCTGAAGGCCTTGCTGCTCAAGCCCCTGAAGGCCCTGCTGCTCAAGCCCCTGAAGGCCCTGCTGAAGCCCCTGCCAGAGGGAGGAAGAGGCAAGGGAAGGAGAAGGGAGAGAGGAAACAGTACACCGTTTCCGAGGAGCATGAGGATGAGGTGCTGGAATGGCTGAGGGAGAATGAGTACCTCTGGAGAAAGGGCCACAGACTCTATTGCGACACCAAGAAGAAGCAGACAGCTTGGAGAGATAAGGCAGAGAGCCTGGGGTACACTGCAGAAGTACTCCTGGGATGGTGGAAGCACATGCACACCTGGTATGGCAAGCTACACCTCAAGAAATCCGGGCAGGCCGCTGTCAAAGCTCACTGACCGGGAGATGGACATCATGGCCAAGAGCAGTTTCCTGGAGGGTGAGATCAGCCGAGGAGCAGCCCCTTTGACACCCCTTTCCCTCAGACAGCCCACAGACAGCCAGTCCTCTTCCAGCCAGGAGCCAGCTACCCTGTCCAGGCAGGTGTCTTTAGAGGGCCCCATGGCAGAGACCCCCCTGACAGCTGCACTCCCCATGCCAGAGGACGTGAAGGATCCCCTGTCTCAAATGGAGCAAAAAGAAGCAGCAGCCAGAGACCAACTCTTAAGCCTTTGCATGCTTGTGGGATAAATAAGGATAGTTGTGGGATAGATAAACCTCCAGTGCAAGCATAGTGGGACTGTATGGTCCACCATCCCAGCAATCCAGATGAATTTCTCCCCCTTTTTATAGAAAATATCGGTTGTCCGCTATGGGGCCTTCTACATACTCTAGACATACTGCAGACATCCTAAATATATGAGATACATCCCAGATACAAACATTTTGTCAGTTTTTCATACTTTATATACGAGATGCATACGCTTTCATCCTTTCTATTTCCATGCAACTAACGCTGTGTAGATGTTCCGTGTACCTTTTGTTTCCTCTCTCTTTCCGTTTTCAGCTGCAGGGGATGTGAGTTGAGGGGATGGCCAAAGGTTGCAGAGAGGATACAGCGGACGTTTAACAGATAACAGACACAGAACGTTTGTTGCCTGTATGTCGCAGATGTACATCGTATGCTGCAGAAAGTTCATCCGCTCACAAAGTTTTGTGCAGCTCAAAACTTCTTGCGTGGATGAAATCTCAGTGGACGGACGCTCGAGGGATAGAACGTATGAAACATGTATGCAGTGAGTACACAACGGATGCATAGCATTTTCCAACGGATGGCAAGCTTTTTTTAACATTTTACATCCTCTTTGCATCCGTAAGTGCAGTGGGACCGGGGCTTAAAAACTGGGTGGTTCCCAGTTCATAAGCCAAGCATATTTATAGTTGCTGTAGAAAGAGCTTGTTTATTCTGAGTTTTCTCCTGGATTCACAATTCCCGTTGGCACAAGTAAAAACTGTGCCTTGGAGATCTTTTGCCTGGCTGTGACTGTACCAGGAGACATGGCTAGGTCAATGCATGCTCAGGTCAATGTCAATTCCTATTTGGACTACTTAAATTCTCTCCACATAAAAACTAATTAGCTTGGAGCCTGATTATCTGCAACACCATATATTCAAGCAAAATCTGCATGTCCAAGTCAGGCTGGTGGAGTGCGTACTCAGAGTCCTGAACTCCAGTAAGATGAGGTAAGAGGGGAACTGGGGCAAGCATTTTTACTGGAGCTCTTTTGCTGTGGAGTATGGTATCATCAGTCATAAAAGAGCTGCATATTCCTGATATTTTAGATCAGTGGTTGCCAACTGGTGGGCCGGGGACCACTGGTGGTCCCTGAGAAAATTTTGGTGGTCTGCAATGTCCCCCCCAAAGCACTCCTCCCAAAGCAATCCAGGCTGTGTGGGAACACAAGGCTTCCCCATCCATATGCCCCACCCACTCGTTGCCCCCCACCCTTCGGCCAAGCACAAACCTTACCTTGAGTAGAGCCATGCAAGCTGGAACTGTAAGGTAAGACCAATGGTGGGGGAAGGAAATCCGTCCTGGAGTGGCTTGCTGACATTGGTGGGAAGGTCAATCTCATATTCTAGAGCTGCAATAGTCACAGGACTGGCCCTTTGGTCATCCCATTCCATGGCAGGCCGGTGCACCCCAGTGGAGGAGCAGCTGCTCCAGTATGACCAAAGGGCCAATCCTGTGACTGCTGCAGCTCTGGAATATGAGACTGACTTTCTCACCAACGTCAGCAAGCCACCGTCAGTCAAAATTCATATTAGTGGTCTGTGGGATTTTAAATTATGAGTTTGGTGGTCCCTGAGGTCCAAAAGGTTGGCGACCTGTTTTAGATAGCTTTGCAAAACATGCCATTTTCAAAGTGTATTTGAGAGCCAAGTAAGCCAAAAATATGCTTGAGATGGATGATGCTGTTTCACGATGGTTATACTATACAAAATAATCAACACAAGGTATTTTCTGACTATTGCATAAGCAATTTGTGTGCTCCTTGTAAGGCCATATAGATCTGAATGGCTGAAGGGGTACAGAAATACTTACTTAGAAATAAAAATCCAATTTCAAATAGATGAAACTATTTCATGAAAGCCTCTCACCCCAATGAGAATGGAAAGCAGCAGAAATCTAGTCTGGTTTCTGTTTATTGGGGAAAAACGCTTTAGAAATAAAATATTAACATAGGTGTACTGAACTCCTGACATTGACACAATAACAGCAAAAACAAGTCATATAGGAGTAGAAACACTTTATTACAAGTTTTCCAATACAGGCTCAGTGATCGCTGGTTGAGACTCTTGTTGCAAGAGGAAGAGAGGGCTTCATACTGCTTTACTAAGGAAGCATATCTTGCAATATATGCCCTTCAGGAATATTTTAGTGAGGTAGAGAATATTTCCCTCACTACATAAAAAAATATAGAAAAGCACAGTGAAGAGATAATCCAAATTCCAAAGATTTTTATTTATTCAAAAACCCCATGTATTTTATAAAGATATAGAACTTGTAATGAGCAATTATTTCGACTAGTAAACTAAGGATATGCACAATGAACGCTTTCTGTATATACCCCCAGAATGCTAATTGACAGGAAGTTCTGTGATACAAGTGGAGATGCTTCAGATTCTTAGGTGCTAGTTGGTATAAAGGTCTTTGAAGGCGATCACAGTTCTAAGACTTGAGACACTGATTGGTAGAAAGATTTGAAAAGAAGGGGAAAACTCCAGATTCTAAAATGTTGATTAGCTGGAAAGTGCTAGGATCCTCCAAGGGTGGTGCCAGGAGGAAGCGAGTGTTACGTACGGGCATTGCGCTCTGTCTCTGCCAGACATTCTCTTACTAGTGCCCGGGCATGAATAATGCCTGCAGAAAGAAAGTCCCAAAAGTAAGATATGCTGAATAATGGATTTCAAAGTAGCAACACAAAGCACAAAGTATGTGACAGAATTTGCAACTGTAGCATCTTCCACATAAAACATTTATATATACCCTATCCATTCAAGATCAATCAAGAAGATACCAGGTAAAATGCAGATATGTGGGTTTAAATAAATCAGAAAGTACAAAGCACTAACTGGTACCAATGCAGTACACAATATAAGGAACTGATGTACAGCTGTCTTGCAGAAACAAATCAACGTTTCCCAACAAGCTAGGTTTATACCTACTGGGTATAGATTCTAATCTAGCAGGTTTTACCTGTTCCTACTGTGGCACAGCTATTTGCGCTAGTGAGAACTGATTTGGCTTGAAATACTGAGAGTTCTGGCCTTAGGGTTAGGGAGTTCTTTTCATTCTTTCCTTAGCAAGACTAGAACTAAACCAACTTTCAATTACAAACTCAAAAGTCATGACTTGGAAGAGTTAATTGGAAATTGCCACAATAGTCATCTATTAATCATTGCACAGCATTGTATTTGAGAAGAGGTAAGTTTGCAGAACTTCTGGGAAAGTCAGCCACATACATGTGAATTTAAAAGGAACTTAAGAGTTTCATCTAGTGCCAGCTCTGACACGACAAATTTGAGTAGCTACACAAAAATGAGTACAACTCATGTACAGTGATGAAGATGCTTCCTACCTCGCTTCAGCCGTTCCATAGCACTCTTGCTACCTGCGTATGTAGGTCGTATCTCTTTGCCCATCTCTTCAATTACAGAAAGCAAATCTGTATACGTGCTCTGGGAACCTTGGGCACCTGGTGGCTTCATAGCCTGCAAGATCAACAGCAGAAATCAAAAACAGGATCCTTCTTCTATTATTTCCATCAATGGCAAGATCCCCCTCATCCTTATATGCTCACCTGCACGTAGCCCATAGATGGGGGCCCAAAATCGTTGAAGAGAGGTCGAAAGGGGGCAGATGCTCCAGAGACAGAACCAGATGGTGATGGAACACTGGTAGCTGAAAAATAAGTGATGGCATTAAACTCTCTAATCTAAATTCTTGGGGCTATGAACTTCTTGTAAGGAGGATAATACTGTAATTTTGTTGTGGAAACAACTAAAATAATAATGGAAGGATTTGTTTTGAGTAAATTAAGGTTTTTATTTATTTATTTATTATTTTATTTTATTTTGTCAAGTGATTATTAGATAACAGGTAGAAGTATAAACATGATTATGAATACATGAAATGGATATGAATAAGAAAAAAAGAAACAATAGGACAGGGAATTTGATTCTCAAATGACAAAACTTCTATTTGAACAATTCCGTAGTACTGTTGACATAAATCACAACTCTTCCAGTTGAGTTTTATTGCAACTTGTCTATAATCTAAAATAGGGGAAAGGGAATTGGGTGTGATTATTTTTGTATAGATAAAAAACAATACAATGTTAATCTTGGAAATCGGCCACCAACTTCAATTAGTTAAATGAAAAGTTTGTTTTCCTGTTCAAAACATTCATTTCAACTCAAGGACGTAATTAACCAATGCACAATTTTCATGAGTTAAAGAAAAATGTTAATTGCATGATTTCTTCTTCCTATCATAAATACATAACAAATAATTATGCAATATGTCTGAATAAGTAACTTTACAACTTTGGGGCACTTATTTGAAAATGTTTTTTTATATACAGAAATGCAGGAATTAAGAGTAATATATTCAGAAGCTGAAAAGACTAAACAACCCTGGAGCCTAGAAAGGATTTTATAACCAGAATCTACTTAAATATATATTAACTTTACATAGAGGGTCTTTGATGGTTTCCCTAAAATAAGTATCATTGTTTTAATGTTAAGTATTTTATGATTAAATTGTTTCTAAATTTTAATTTGGAGAATGTGGTCAAATTTATATGAGACTGAAAAAAGAATTTTATTCTTGAATGTTTAAACCATTTAATATTTTCACCATTAACATCACAGAATTTCCCTGGACTAGTACACATTTTGCAAGGCCAAGGCTGAATAATATACATTACAGCTTAGCAAATGTATGTACCCTACTTTCTTTCTAATCATGGAAAATTTAAAAATGCAAATATATTCACAGACGTACATTTTTAAACAGCTGCTTATATGTGAATGCAGGTATTAGTTTATTTTAACTTATTTATCAGTCTTTGAATACAGTAGTTGCTCTTGCATGTTTATGTTTTGTATCTTTGATTCCTTTATTAGTATTGAAAGAAATTTAATTTTAGACTTCAGACTGTCTTCTCTCTTATTTTAGATTCTAATATTATATTGACATTTTATCTTATCTTGAATGACAAACTAATTGCAACCTTCACCTGGTGCAGAAGGACTCAACTCTACTAATTCATATCTTCATTACCATCTGGCTGACTATTGCAATTCAATTTTTATGGGGCTGCCATCTTTTACCCTCTTTTACCCCCCAGTTGTTATTTGTTATATTTTGTTTTTGCTGGAGAGTTTTATTGTGTTATTGTTTTAATCATATCTTGGATGTTTTATATTTTGTTAATACATTGTATGAGCTACTGACTTTGCCTTGCTAGCACTGAGACAAGGTACATGTTTAATGAATGAATAAAATTTCTGGGAAGTAGCAGCAAGCCTTAAGAAATGGAGGCAGAATAAGTAACAAAAATATATTTATAAAGTGAACAGACAACTTCCCCCTGGCTTTTCTCTCTTGACCGCAGTAGCTTGTGGGTTTTAACTCAACTTCCGGCAGCCCAATATATAACATAAAGCATAATTTTATGGGTTTTTACTGAGAACTTGCTGCCCTATACTGATCTGAACTCAGCCATTATTCTTAGCTTGTCAACTTCATCTTGCTTTTCTCATCCTAACCATGTGAGCCTGACACTCTAAAAGTAGATCATAATTTCAATATTTTATGAGTCATCCTGCAATTTTTATTATAAAATGATAGACACTTGGAAAGTAAATAGTACAAATGTACACATAAATGGTATACTACTCATCATTCCTATATCACATTATGGTCTACTAAAACTATTCAACTTAGGAAAAGTTTCTAAAAACAGAAAACTTGAAAATACAAAGTCTTTAATTGAGAAAAATGGGTATTATTATGCCACTAATAAAGGGTATGTTTTTAGAGTATGAATCATTTGGAATTAATTTGTGGTAGATAGTAAGGGACTATGAAAGCAACCCAATTACTTTGGTCAGAGGAGTCCAGAAGAATAACTACTTGAGGTTGGCCCCTACCAAGATTATATACAATTTGGCGATTTTTTCTGTCCCACTTCACTTAACTGTAGTTGTTTTTTTAATTGTGCAAATGATTCACCTACGGTTACTGCACAGTTAAGCAAACTATTGTAATACAGATTTCTTCCACAGGGAATGTCCTTTCAAAATTATTATACAAATCATACATCATTTTCTTTAACACTAACTAATAATGATGGCGTCCATAGACTTCTGATTAGCATAAAGGCAATGTGTTTTCTACCAAGTGTCTAGCATTTTAAATCACAAGCTTTTTATACAGCCACATCAGCACAGTAATTACAGACATGCAATTAACTTCCCTGAACTGAAGAAGATATGAGAACTAGAAAAGGAAGATTTTATAAAGTGAAAGTCTGCTGATTCTTTTCTTTGAAAACTATTAGTGTTCTGCAGATATCTAATACATGCATGTTGGAAATTCAGTTAATAACCCTCTGCATGGACTGGAATACATGAAGTTTAAATGATAGATAAATCAAATCCAACAGTATTATTCTGGCTGTCCATGATTGTCCATGATGTAGATGATAATTCAATTTGCTAACTAAAATCTAACTCAAGAGGATCTCCATGGAAAAAAGTCTGCTCTGCTAGCAGAGTAAAGTAACAGTGAGAAAACCAGCATTTTGTCATTCCTTTCTGGACAAGGAGAGGACCTAAGATCACCCACAATTGCTCCAGATAGTTGCTCCTCATAAGAATAATGCAAGACAGCAGTTTCCAGCCCTGGGAATCGAGGGAAAGCCATCTTTGCTCAAACCATGATCTGCACTTTTATGACACTGGGTTTTCATATTCCTTCTCTAATTACTTTTCAGAAATTTCTTGTTAAGTGCTTTTCAGCTATTAAGAATCTGAATTTTATAACACTAGGTGAATTTCTTTTAATCCCTAGCAAAATAAGATTTAAATACAAATTTAAAGACTTAAAAATATTGGAAGAAACATTAAATGGGTGATTAGAACTTTGATTTTGAAAAGTTGCAAACAATGTAAGGGTCCAGATAAATTTGAAATTAAATTTTGAAATTAATTGTTTGAAGTGTTCCTATGGGAAAATGTTTTTGTTTGAAAAATGATTTGACAGGACTTGAAGGTTATACTCTACACTAGAGGGAACTAGAAGAGACTACAGATTACAATTAAAGAACTAAATTTGACTTAAGATGAAAAAAAAAACTGTGTGTGTGTGTGTGTGTGTGTGCTGTTCAGCTTCCTTCGGGTATTATCCCACGTCATTGTAGTTGTGCTTTAAAAGCACAACTACAATGACATGGGATAATATCCGAACGAAGCTGAACAGCATACATGTAAGTACCCGCGAAAACTTAAGAAAACATATACATATGTATGTATGTATGTATGTATGTATGCTGTTTAGCTTTGTTTGGGTATTTTCATTGTAGTTGTGCTTTTAAAGTTGTAGCAACGTTTTGGCAGAATCTCATCCGCCATCATCAGGCTTCTGTATTGTGTTCACTGAATACCATACATGTAAGTAATCGCGAAAACTTAAGGAATACACACACACACACACACACACACACAGACGAACACAATACAGAAGCCTGATGATGGCAGATGAGATTCTGCCGAAACGTTGCTACAACTTTAAAAGCACAACTACAATGATGTGGGAAAATACCCAAACAAAGCTGAACAGCATACATGTAAGTACCCGTGAAAACTTCTATATGCAAAGAACATACTTCTACACTGACATAAAACTTTTCATCTGCTGTCCTCTAGTTTACACACAACTATGAATAATTAACATCCTGTAAATATACAATCAGGAAGTCAATCACAATCTTTTTCAAGCATACATTCTTTCCAATACTTATCTTCAAAACTATATAATAGACTCAAGTATGCCAAAAGAAGCATAAGTACATGATGGAGAGTATTAACACAGCTAATACCTCCAGGAACTTTCTGTAACCAAGCCAAGATATATACAAAGAGCAGAGTTACTAGTCTGTGTACTAGGAAAAAAGTAATTTCCGTTCCAGTCAGAATACTCTCTACAGAAAAACTGACAAGAAATGCAAAGCCCAGGATCCAGTTCCATTTCTCAGATATATGAAACTGCTTCTTCCTATCACTTCCACTTGCTGTGCTCTGTTCAAATGAGCCAGAGTTACAAGTAAAATTGAAACTTTTCTTCCTTTATGCTTATTTTTCAATACAACTCCATCGCTAATCTAGCAAAACGTGATTCACCTGATTATGATGCAACCCTATGTTGCTCAAACAGAAATCCAACCGATTTTAATGGGGCTCTCTCTCTTAGACCTGCAATTCTTCATATAATCAAGAAATCTCTGTAAATATGCTGACTATCCTCTTTCTGTTTATTTCCCCTTTTTGCCATCCAGAAGTTAAACTTTTCACTTTTCTGGGCCGGTTCGCTTTTCTTTTTAACCAGCAGCCCTTTCTTACCTTAAAGTAATCAGTGTGATAAGCCACACACACACACACACACACACACACATATAATAAAAACAATATACGTATTATTCGCCTTAGGTCCCCCTCTTTTGTTTAAAGTGTACATTCATTTTGTTTCTTTCTTATTCTAACGCAACCCGGCTTTCTCCCTTCTTCCCTTGTTCTGATCGGCCGCCCCCGAGCCCTCGGTCTTATCCAGCTGCTCTGGAAGGCCCAGGAAAAGGGCGGGGAAGGGGGGTAGGTGAGGCAACTCTCCAAGGCCGGCCACTGACCCCAGGCGACTCCGCCGTGTAGCCTTCTGCCCCGTTCGGCTTCCAGCCGGCCAGCCCTGCTCGGGCGCGGGAGGAGAGCAGGCGGGGGCTCTTACCGACCGGCGGGGCTCCGGGGGCGGGACTGGCGCTACTGCTGCTGGTGGTGGTGGTGCCGGCGGCTCCTGAGCTGGTGGGGGCAGGCGCGATAGGCTTGTAGGACATCCCCGACTCCGCGCTCTCTCGTACTGGCTGGCCCACGATTGGCGCGCTGCTCCGGCTTCAGCCGCGACTGCCGCTGCTCCGATTGGAGGGGAGGCTACAAAAAGCACAACCCCCCCCTCCCCCCCCCCCCCCCGGGCTGGCAAACTCTTTTTTTTCCTCCGACGGTCCTGATTGGTGGGAGTTGTTCTAAATGCCGGCTACCCAATCGGCTTGCGTGGGTCTTTCCCCCTACCCTCCCCCGGCTCCACGCCTCTTCAGCTGCCTGTCCCGGCTTGGTTCCCCGGCGAGTCGGGTCTCTTCTTCGCGCCCCGAGGAGGCGCGCGCGCTTCACTCTTCAAGCCCTCGAGCGAGCTGCCGCGCTTTTCCTCCCTCTTTTGCGCCCACGGTTCTAGGCGGCGGCTGGACCCTAGGAGAACGACCACGCGCGCCTTCTGACCCCTTTCGCTCCTCGAGTTCCGCGAGTGGCCGCCGCGGATTACGCCTTCATCTCGCGCCTACGTGTCTCGTTCCCTCCCCCTGTGACCTCACTGCGTACTATCACACCCGTCCCGTCCGTTTCCATAGCGACGAGAGGGCCCGAACAGTGGCCTACTTGATGTCCCTTCGTGAGGCCTTTGGGCTCCGAAGGAAGTCGCTGCGGCCTCGGTTGCCTCTACCCCGCGCTTAGTGACTGGGTGGACGTGTACTAAAGTGCCCTCTTGAACCGTTTTGAGATTCCTAAAAGTTTGAGGCATTCTGTTTTGGGGGGAGGGGCGAGAAGACACCCCTTTTAACGTTACCCGAAAAGTTAAAATCCTATATTTTCACGACTTATTTTTGCATTTTTATTTTTGTTTTTATATTTCCTATGCCTGAAACTGGAATTTTTATTCGAAGAGGCGTGGAGAGAGTCAGAGATCGGAAGTCAAGGTTTTTTTTTGAATAACGCATGGTTCACTGTCTTGATACCGGTATTTTGCAACACTTTTCTCCCAAAGAGGTGCCGGACCTTTCTGGAACAGACATGTTGTAAGTCTGTCCAGATATTTTCATTGCATTGTGCTCCCAAACCTTGGCAGTTGAACTGCCTCTTTTTTCTTTGATATATTTTATAAAGAAAGAAGGAAATTACTTTGGATTGAGGGATCCGGGTTTTTTTTTTTATTGTATGGCTGCTTTTATAGTTTTGTACATTGATGATAATGAGGATATAAAATTGTATTAATAAACCGTAAAAAAGTTTTGGCTTCATTTCAGGTGCTGAGTTGTTTAATGATGGATTCCAGATTCCAGAACAGAAATAGTATTTTTGTTGTCATCTATAAAAACATCAATTTAAGGCAATCGTTGGACAGCTTTTTCTATCAGATAGTAGGCATATGGGGAGGGGGCAATTCATAAACCATGCAGCAAACTGCAGTAGTGTCAAAATCATGATGGGTTGTCACATAAATTACAGCAATGTACTAACATCATTGATTACTTGATAGAAGTTCATTATTTTCCTTTCCCCTGTGAATAAAAATGAAGTACAGATAGACCTCGACTTACAATCATTTGTTTAGTAGTCAAACTTAAAACTGCATTGAAAAGGTGACTTAAAATCAAACCTCTCATTTATGACCATTGCAGCAACTTTTTTTAGCAAGGGGAATGAAAACAAATGTAAAAATAAAGCTTAAACTTTTCATGGAGATGTAGTTAATGCCTTAGGAATCTGAATTTCAAGTCCTTTGCTGGCTAAGAATCACAGATTGGAATCCAATCTCCTTGTAGAGTACCAAGCTAAGAAAGGTATTTTAAAGTATGTATGAATATATGGCAGGTTCATCTGTTAAAAAACAGTTATTCCAACATGCAGTAAGATAGGAATACTGTATACAGTAGAATAGCCATTGCCTTGATTTTTTAAAATTTGATGAATTGTTCCCTTCTGTTTAAAAAACTTGAGTGCATCTGTACTGTACTGTTTTAGGATATAAAATATGAATATTTACCAGTCATAATCCTTTGGGACTCATCTTCAAGAATCTATTAGGCATAACAGAGAAAAAATACTGTTGTTTAGGTAAATATGTCGTGGATGATGAAAATGCAACAAAAATTAAAAGCCAATATTCCATAAAAAATGTAATGTAAAATCTATTTAGAATAGGATTATGATGATGCCCAATGAATAATTTTCATCCCTGAGAAAGCAGTAAGGGTGCATTTGGAAAGACAACAAAGTGCTGTGTCAAAATTTGGTCCAAATGCTTATTGTTTCTGTAACAATGGGAATCATGCCTAATGAGAAATTTCAAAATAGCTATGTTAAGCAAGGCATTATCTCATCATTTTGTTGCTTTAGTCAATCTGTGTACTTGTTATGCTAATGCTTATTTGCATTTAAATTATTGCCTTCTTCATCCTCATCTACAGCTCTGGTATGGGGAAAGAAAGAAAAAAGACTAGAGAAAAGAAAGGTAACTGACCATTTTCTCTTAAAATATGAATGATCTTTTCTTCCCATCTTTCTTCTATAAACAAAACCATAAAACTTTGTCATTTGGTCCTACTCTGCATAAATCCACTAAAATTACCAGAGACAACAATATATTTTAATCTTGATCAAATAAACTAACTTTATATTCTATCCCTTTTAATAATCTTGATTTTTAGCCCTTCATATGCATCCCATAACCATGATAATAATGTCCTCAGAATTTTAATAAATCGCTTCTGTATATGTAATATAAGGAAGCTACCAATATCAATTGGATTACAAAAAGGAATAGTTTGCCTTCAGAAATCGCGAGTGCTTCGTTACTGGAGGTTTTTAAGAAACTAGACAGCCACTTATTTGAAATAGTATAAGTACTCTTGCTTGAGCAGGGGGCTGGACTAGAGAACCTGCAAGGTCACTTCCAGCTCTATTCTGCTCATCACTTTTTCATTAAGACTTCAGCCATTATACAAGTGAATCTAATGATATGGAGAGAAACACAACCAGGAAATATCTATTATGTTTACTGTAAGTTTCCAGAGGCAGATTAATTGTATTATATGATACTGAATGAATTTCCTGAAAGTTTAGCTGAATTTTTATATGCAGGTAATCCTTGACTTAACCACAATTGAGCCTAACATTTCTGTTGCTAAGTGAGAAAGTTGTGAATTTTGATCTATTTTACAAGCTTTCTTCCCACAGTTGTTAAGTGAGTCACTGCAGTTATTAAGTTAATAACACAGTTGTTAAATGAACCTGGCTTTCCTGTTCACATAGCTTGTAATCATATGACTCCAGGACCCTGCAACAATCATAAATATGAGTCAGTTGCCAAGGGTCTAAACATGTGACCATGAGGATGGTCACTGGTAGGAAAAATGGTTATATGTCACTTTTGTCATGTAACTTTGAACAGTCACTAAATCAGGTGATTGAAGTCTACTTGTACTATCCTTGAGTGTACACTCTATAGTCTTGGGAGTGAGTCAAAATGTCACATCACTAGAGAAGTCTATTATCTTCCAAAAAGAAATAAAGGAGAAACCCAGGAATCATAGAGCAGTCAGACATATTGATTCTAGAACAGATCATAAAAAGCTTTATCTGCAAACATAAAAATTACTCTTTGGATTTACCAAAAGAAATCATACCAGACTAACTTTAACTCTGAACAATTAACTCCTTTAATTTATTATGGAAATATTGTAGCCATAGTATTTCAGCAAGGCATTCAATAAAAGCACTGAACAGCATTCTAATTAGCAAGCTAGAGAAATGTAGAATAATAGCATAACAAATAGATTCATAACTACCTGAAAATTGTAGTCAGAAAGTGTTTTATCAAAGGTTCTTCATCAAACGAAGTGAGGTATTGAGGGGGTAGGAATAAGGTGTGGCCCTGAGCCTTTCAGTATTTTTATTAACAACTTGCATTAATTAATGAGACTTGCAAAATAAGCAATGTTTTATTGGTAACTTTCTTATGTTGGCTGAATAAATGTTTATTAAATTAGCAGATGACACAGGACTGGAAAAAACTTCCAAAGAAAATAAAATTCAGAACAAACTTGTCAGATTAGAGAAATGGGCTGAGAATGAATGAAATTTAACACAGACAAATGCCAAAATTCTTCACTTCAACAAAATATGCAATTATGGAAGAGAAAATTATTGGCTTATTTATAGAATGTGCAGCAGTTTTTGGAACAGTAGTTGATTAGAAGCTGAACATGAATCAGCAGTTCATCTGGCTATAAAAAGGCAGATGCATAACCAAATTATTATAGGTTAATAGGAAGAAATAGTTTTTCCCCCTGAAAGTTTCAGATAAATTGAAACATTATCAAAGAAAACCAGCAGAGGCTAGAAGGTTAGAAATGACATCTGAAGAATAGGAATTGAAAGAACAAAACTGCTTAGCCTTCAGAATAAAAGGAAAGAGGGGACATGACAGGATCTCCAATATGATATTGCTAGTTTGTATTCAGTTTGTAATCAAATAAAAGATGGTACATGTATAAAAATTCAAGACCTGTTTTCTGTTGTTATGGAAAACGAATTTAAATTACAGTTTGACAATGCAGTTACTTTTTTTGCTCAATGTATTCAGGAAGGGACTACACATCTTTTGGGAATACTTTAATGGGATTTCTCTGGAATCCCTATCTTCATAGACTTTTATTTGTCTGCTGTGAAATCATTCTGAAATTGTGAAACATTTTGCTGCACACTTATTTGAAGACAACATGCTGGGTTCTGGTGTCTGAGTGCATCTTAAAGCTCATTCTACATTCCCATTAGGGAATTTTCAAAGACACAACAGGAAAGCTAGTTCAACATTTTTTGTGGGGATTCTAGCAAGCTTCAAAGAGTTTCTAGGGTTCTCCAGAAGACTAAAAATTACCAATACAAAACAAAATTACTAATTAAATAGATTAATATATTTCTATCATAAGCTTGGAAGTCATTGAGTTTCTTCCATGCAGGAATCCAAGTTAAAGCATCTCATACAAATCATTGTCTTTGCTGCAGCACAACCAGTGAAAGGGACTCTACTCTTCTATGGGTTATTGGTTCCACTACAGTACTAATCTGTTCATACAGTTAGCATAGTTTTTCTCACATTCAATCAGAATTGGGTCTTCCTGTAACTTACTGTTTTGTGTCATGTACTCTGGCATGGTAGAGAGCAAAGTACAAAGCCTGTGTTTTCATAGAGTGCATGTATGTCCTAGAATTAGACAAAAGAAACAACACTGTAATTCTATCCTTTAGCATTCTAGCTCCATCGAAGTAGATACACCTTTGGATCATAGATGCTACTTCCTGTGGACTTAAATCAACATTTTTGTATAATCAGTTTTATTCAGACATTAAAACTAATTTAAGTGTAACCAGCTGTCTATCTAGATTCTAGTAATTCTACAGTATTTGGGGCCATAAGTCAACCCTTTTGCATTTCTTCCCTGCTTAGAAAGAAGAGCTTATGATGTGAAATCAAATTTGGGTCAGTCAATGGGAACAGAGATTTACTCTTTACTACAGTAAATCTTCATTGTGGTGACTGATTCAGATTCAAATTTGTATTGTTATCCAGGGATACATATATTTGCCTTCATTTGTAAGAGGTTATGACTTTATATGGCATATCAGAAATGTTATTTATGCCATAGTAGAAAGCCAAATATATTTCAAAACAGAAAATGACTGTTACAGGAAGAACAAATAAAGCGAAACAGCCCTTCTTATAGTAGAACAGAGGTATTTGGAATATTTTCACATGGAACAATTAGGGATATTTGTTGGTTAAGAAGCCTGCTTGGAATGAACAAAGTTGGAGTTCAGTGTTACAACAATTAACAAGATATAATGGCATCTGAAATCTAAGGGAAGTTGGGGTTAATGGCCATGGTCATGTTTTATACAGAGATCTGGTATTCCTTCTGGTTAATGTCCACAACATATTTAAAGGTGCTGAACTCTCTAGATTTTAGGAATAGCTGCTTGGTTCCAGGCAGAAAGCATAGGATATGTGGGAAATTCTTTGCTGCCTTCTCCTAATGGCTGGATTGATTGAAGCTGGAATATATGGCAGTTGTCCTTCTTAAGGCACTTTATTCTTACATTGCTGCTTGTTTTTCTCAGCGAGACATCATCCGTACAAACTCTATATGGAAAAGAGCAAGGATGTCAGCACATTAGGAGAGAAGAAAGTGTGTCATTTTTTAAACATTACTGAGAAGTAGGAATGGGCTAGTTAGCTATAAATACTAACACTGTAATATTTCACCTCATTTTTTCAATATTTCATCACACTCTAGTAGTTTGACCAAGAAACAGATGTACATTTATCAATACATTCCCTCCCTTAAAAAGAAAGAATGAAAAAAAGATAAATACATTGCAACAGAGCTTTACAGGAGCAAAATATGATTTTGCTGTTTTTCACTGAGTAAAAATCTTCCCTGAGTACAGATTGAGAGCCAACTCTTGAGTTGAAATGTTTATCTTCTCCAGTTAAAATATGCCTGCCAATAGGAAAAAATAAAATGCTGTACAGTAGTTGAATTTTAAAAAATGTCTTGCTTAGCTTATAATATATAGGCATTCTGGTTAGTGTTTGCTGCTTTTGTTTTGAAACAAAAATTTTAGCTTTCAAACTGTCCCTTTTTGACTGTATTCTCTATTAAACAGAAATTGGCAGAGGTAAATGCAGTACCTCAAACCCTAATATATATTTTTCCTGCCAGCTTCTCCAATATATTCCTTCCCAAAATCAAAACCAAAGTCCAAATAGTCTCTTGGCTCAGATATCATTTTCCATTTGTAAAATACAAATTTTCATCCCAAAAGACTTTCCTGTCATACCTTCGAAGTCCACAAGGCCATCCCCATTCAAATCAACATCCCGGAGAATCTCATCCATCTCTTGGTAGTTCAACTGTTGCCCTAGGAGCTTATGCATTGCTTCCCGTAGTTCAGCTATGCTGATCTGCCCATCACCATTTGTATCAAACTGAAAGGAGGAAATACACAAACAACTTATTTCACCAGTCATTTAACTATCTTTCAAACTTATCCAGTCTCATTTGAACCCAGTATTGTTTTCTGTTCTTAGTTGACTAACGAACAATGGCAATTGATCTAAAGTACCAAACCAGAAAGTGGGAAATCATGAGTTCAAGTCCTGCCTTAGTCATCAAAGCCAGCTGGGTGACTTTGGACCAGTCATTCTCTCTCAGCCTAATCCACTTCACAGGGTGGTTGTTGTAGGGAAAATAGGAGGAGAAAGATATGTTGGATATCTCAGCCACCTTGAGTTATTTGTAAAAATAATAAAGGTAAGTTAGTAAGTCAGTAAATAGTAGATACAGCACAATGCTAT
This sequence comes from Laticauda colubrina, assembly GCA_015471245.1. Classification (NCBI taxonomy): domain Eukaryota; kingdom Metazoa; phylum Chordata; class Lepidosauria; order Squamata; family Elapidae; genus Laticauda; species Laticauda colubrina. Next base: position 33,129,699 of record BLBF01000032.1, read on the forward strand.
GCCATGCAATGCCATGCAATACATCGTTATGTACAGATTCTGCCCATCCAAATGGGTTTGCATACAGCAGACATTTCAAGGAGCTGCACATAATTACATTACAAAGTTTACTCGTGAACTTTGCAAATTCAAAACCAAAATCATGCCTGAAAAAACATTCATTACATCTATGGTAGCTGCTGCAGTTAAGAAGTATTACTTAAGAAAGATCCAGAGAATATGGAACAAGCTCAGAACAGGGCCATGAGGATAATTAGGGATTAGAAACTATATAAAAATTGATAGGAAGTACTATGAATGTTACTGTTGAGAATAAACAATGATAACATAATTTAAATTCTTAAAATATGTTACTGTGCACAAAAACTTTTTCTTTCATCCCAGAATCATAGATATGTAAGAATGCATTTAAATTACAGGAAGGAAACCCTGCTGAATTTGTTAACAAAAAGAACATGTTGGACACTCCATTCAGTGAGATGGTGAATTTCTGTTTGCTAGATGTATTCAGGCAAAAGTTTGACAGCAACAGTATACATGAGATAAACATTTTTGCGTTTCTGCATGTTGCAAGAGGACGGTTCCTAATGGCCTGAAAATACTTTGTAATTTTGCTTTCCCAGTTCAAAATGGCACCATTGTCTCAAATTATTATACTAAATAATTTTCTCTGCCTGCAGACTTGTGACTTGTTTTCGATGAAACCCCAAATGTACAACATCGATGGAGTCCAGCATTTCATTACTTCCTATACCTAGATGACTCCAGTAAAATAGACAATACGAAGGAGGATTCTTTTTAATTTCACAAGTACGTGATTAGTTTCTCTATTGGTTTTCTCCAATGCCTTATTGGTCTTGCTAAGAATTCTTTTGATACATAAAGAATATGCCCTCATGTCAGTTTTACTTAAGGAATGGGGAAAAGTCTGAAGGTGGGGCCTTAGTATGACCCAGAATGTCAAAAACAAACAGCAGTTAAAGTATAGAGGATATACTTCTTAGTCAAGGATGAAAAATTGAAGAAAAACAATTCCCCTGAATTTTCCTCAGAATTCTGCAGAGGAAAACCTGGTAGGTTGAAGGTTTCTTATGGAACAACAATACTAAAGCTAAAATATAATGATAAAGCTATTTATTGCCTAAATATCACATTAGAATCTACATATATCAAGAATATGAGAGTTACTCAAAGGTACTTTAAATAGTAAGAGAGAACTTAATTAAAGCAGTGAAGATTTGTTTCCTTTACAAGTTAGCCCTAGAGTTATTTTTTAGTAGAGTACAGCATAAAAATAATCTCATGTATCCTTAAAGAATAACTGAGGTATTTATTTTTACTTCTGCTTGTGGAACCTCTGTATTTATGTAAAGTTGGGGGGAAATTTGAGAAACAGAGGGCTCTGTTTTTAGGAATGAAAATAATCCTCAGAGTCCTTGGTGTCATTTGGCACATCTAGCAATGATTAAATCATTCACTGTTCACTTTAACACTGAACCTAAAATGAAAAATTCAGGATATAATTTCTGGTGTCAAGTTTCTCACTTTGTGATTTGCTTCTTATTTTTCTTTTTTAGGCTGATGAAATCTTGAAGGTACACATTCCAATTGTTTAAATCATTTGATTGTTGTTGATACTGCCTAACTTAAAATTGTGAATATCCATTATAATGGGGGGGGGGGTGTCAAGCAGCAAACAATTTAGTCAAAATTAAACACCCACAATATGTAGTTATCCAGCCACTGCTTGCTCACTGTATATAATCATGTGATTTGTCACATATGATTTAATTTGAATTCCTGGCTTTTCCCACTCTATGATTCAGTGTGATTTGCTTATTTATGGCTTTGTGTGTTGACTCAACTCATCCAGAATTGTTTTGTAAGTAACAGTCTATGACTGAAACTAGCCAAATGTGGTTTAGTCAGTAAATCATTTTTAACATATTCAGCCATAATGTATTATGGGAAGATAGCAGGTGTGCATATAATACTACTACCTCTGATCCTTATAACTGTAATTGTATAACTGTAGCTCACCTCTCTGAAAGCATCCCGCAGCTCTTTAACCCCAATCATGTCTGCTGTCTCTGCCAGCAGCTTAGGGCCCATCAGTTCCACAAAGTCATCAAAATCCACTTTTCCTCCAGCTGTAGACATATAAAGGCATTTTCAGAAGAAGCAGGGCAAAACAAAGTTAAATATTTTATATTGTGAGCCAAGGCCATCTCACACTGGGAGAAACTAAATTTCATCTTTCTATCCATCATGTCCCCAACAGAATTCCCTTTTATATGGATTCAGTATATTTATTTAAAATACACAAGAGTAAAATGACTGTTATCAATCTAGAGTAGAGTAGAATAGAGTAGAGTTGGATAGGATAGGATAGGACAGGACAGGACAGGACAGGACAGGACAGGATAGGATAGGACAGGTCAGGACAACATGGTTGGAAGGGATCCTGGAAGTCTTTTAATTCAACCCCCTGCTGAGTCAGGAAACCCTATACCATTTCAGACAAATGGTTGTCCAATCTTTTCTTAAAAACTTCCAGTGTTGGAGCATTCACAACTTCTCAAGGCAAGTTGTTCTACTGAGTAATTGTTCTGTCTGGAAATTTCTCCTTAGTTTCCCAATTGCTTTTTGTCCTGCTCTTGGGTGCTTTCTAAATAATCAGAATTTGAACCCTGTTAGAAAATCTACACAGTTGATAGTTTTTCCTTAACACAATCATTTGCACATTCAGGACATCTTTAATGTGAGGCTTCTATCCTCATTTGAAAACATTTTGGCCCTGGCAATCCCATTCCATTGTTTATATTCAATAAGCTGAGCCAGTATATTTAGCTCAGCTGCAACTGCAACAAGGGTACTTGACAGAGGTGGTATTCAGCATGTTCTGACCAGTTCTGGAGAACGAGTAGTAGAAATTTTGAGTAGTCCAGAGAACCGGCAAATCCCACCTCTGACTAGAGATTTTACAGTATCGTTCCCCTGCTACGCCCACCAAGTCACACCCACAGAACCGGTAATAAAAATGTTTGAATCCCACCACTGGTACTGGTATTACTATTTCCAGTGTTTTGAAGCAATCTGTGCGTGGTTTTTTTTTCTTCACTGATGGGAATTCTTGCCTCACCCCTCCTCTTGAATTCAAGTCACAACTCCCACCTCTGTTTAACATGTATCCTGTAAGGAACTTTTGTTTCAAGACAATCATTGGGAAAAAGGTGGTAAAAAAAACCTAAATAGGCCCTTCGAGCTTTGCAGTCTGCTTGTCTCTGCAGAAAGGAAGTGAAAAAAGCATTATTCTTCATTTCACATCTACTTGCTTTGCCTGGATTATAGGACTCCTGGAACACTTGCAATGGTGTTGAAAAAGTCAAAACAGCATGGATCAATCTTGGCTGAGTTCACCCATTTTAGCACAGCAACCAACCACCATGGCTCGAGCCACTGGGAAAAGTGCCTTAGTTTGCTGCAAAATGGCTAACATGCTACCCTTGCAGCATCACACTTCACAATCTTTTCAGCAAAATCCACCGGTCTCCACAGGGTGAGATTTTGATGACATAGTCATGGCTGCCATCTAGAGTTTTTTTGAGAGATACGAAGGTACCCACATGCCTGTCAACATCCCTGACAGGAGCTGTAAGGACCAGAGTGGCTCCTTTTCTAGCAACTGTTCAGATTGTTTAAACAACAACATTCAGACTATTCATACAACTCAAACTGAAAACATGGATGGGGAAATGGGGGGGGGGGGGCGGGCGCTATTTTCCATTTGAGTGAGGTGTCTGTGAGAGAAGATTTCACTCCAAGGACTGCAGAGGTTTGAATTCTATTTGTTTGTTTGTTAGGCTTTTTCTTACTGGTGGTTATCCTGAGGAAACATTGTTCAGTTCATGGCATTCTCTGCCATTTCTCAGCATTTCAAAGCTGGCAGAAGGGGAAATGATTGGGGATTGACTTCAAAGAGTTTTGGAGGGGTTGGGGAAAGAAAATGGTAGTGGTTTAAAAGTCCCCTTGGTCTCAGCACTAACAAAAAAAAAACAGTAATGCTCTGTGGAGGTGAGAAAAAGGAACCCCAAAGGGTTTTTGGGGACTTTCTATAGTGACTCATACCCTTATTCCACTCAACTGGATTTCTGCAATTCTGCAATGTGGGTTATATGGGGCTATGGTTATCATGGGTTTCTAGGTACAGTTCACAATGCTAGAAAAGATTTAAGATTTTGCAGTTTCTATTTATTTGTTTAATTTATATGCTATTTTTCATCTATTTGCTCACAGTTCTGTACATATTGTGCCCACCTGTCATTTTTCTCCACCCTGAAAATCCTTTGTGGTAGATTGGGCTGAGAGGCAGTGATTGACTCAAGATCACCCTGAGTTTCTTGACAAAGCATGATCTTGAAAGTGGGTCTCTCCAGTGCTAGGTCAGCATTTTAATTGCTAGACTACACTGGCTTTCAGGTTTGTGCTCCATGCCTCCCTTAATACTTGTCAACCTGAGATATTCCTAGTCAGGGTAGCAGGTAATTTCAAGGATGCTCTTCATAACAAGGTGAATGAAAGATTGGGAGGGATCAAGAGATGAATTTCAGTTTTAACATATGTGCTGTAAAAGTAATTCAAGAATGAGAGGCAGTCAAAGGGCATTGTTGATTATAATTCCAATACTTAAAGATAAAGAGGCAGGGTCAGGGGAGAAAAAGCTCATAATCCATATAAAATGTAACTGGAAGGCATTTCTCAATGTGACATCCCTTTCTGCATAGTATTCCTTAGGCTTTAGGTTGACTTAAAGAAGAAGATACATACTAATTTGTTGAGATAATTCTATGAGTTCCATTTCAGTAGGCATGTAACCCATGGTACGCATACATTCTCCCAAGTCCTTATAACTGATGTAGCCATCGCGATCTTTGTCAAACTCCCGAAAAGCCTCCTTGAGCTCTGAAAAGAGAAAAGTTGTTATAAAAAACTATAGTTAATAGGCAGGCGAAGCCCTTTCCCCACCTTCTGGTCCACAGTTGCAGCCTGCCTGCCAGCTCTTATACCAGATGACAAGATGGAGTCCTTCTCTTCATATAACTGTATAGTTCTTCCAGTGAGAGATCCTTTTAGATGGAAATATGTATTTTTAACAACTCTGTATTTTTATCTTCTTTCCAATGTAATGGGCTGTGAGAAACTTTGGAAGACTGGAGGAAGAATCGCAGCCTTGACAACAGTTTGATTAGAGAGAACTAAATCTAAAGGAAAAATAGGAAGAAAGCATCTCAGAGGGGACCCTTCCTAGTTCTCTGTTAATTAAAGGTGCAGGAGGGGCTAAGTGCCTTCAGACTTGCAAGGGTTTGCTGAAGTAATCTTGCAATAAAGGTGGCACTGGTACTCAGGATTTTGATTTTATGTGTGGGCCACCTTGAAGATCTAACAGCCACTGAATATTTTACCAGTATAGCTTAAAACTGAAAAATCATTTTTATATTTCCTCTTCCCCATTTTCATAAAATTTTATTCTAGATAAACCTTGCAAGATTGATGACTCTCCCAAAGGAGTGGCATTGATTTCCTTAGTGACACAATTCTCAAGGAGGTAGAGCAAAGGAATTTTTACCTTTTTTGATATGTTTTCCTTTTATTTGTTAATAAAGCAAGTGGTCTATGAAGATCCCATTTTTCTCTCACCCCATAAAATCTCTGGGAAATACCTATAGTCGCAGTAACTAACAAGCCACCCATACCCAGACAGAAGGGTGTTTAGGCAAAAGAGTTTCAAAAATAAGAGGTTAATATCCAAAAGTGTTTTTTCAAGAGGCAACTGGACTTTCTTATTTTTCTTTGAAGAAGTTTTGCTTCTCATCCAAGAAGCTTCTTCAGCTCTGACTGGATGATGGGGAATGGAAGGATTTATATTCCTTGCAGACAGCTGGTCATTTGCATCCTTTTAAAAGAGTTATTGTGGCCCCTTGGAGATTTATCTGTGTCCTAAGGGTCACCAGAGTAGTACAAAGGGGTGTTCTACCTGGAACCTTCTTGAAACTGCTGAAAGGACTGTGTTATAAACTGAAGATAGATGATGTCAATATCCCTCCCCCTCTGTTGAGAGATTTTGACATAGATAGCCTCTTTGACTCCTCTTTCAAAACAGCAGTCCTCTCTGTCCAAAATGTGGATTTGCTGTCTTCAAAAGAGTAGTCTTTGTTTTTTAAATGCAGACAGACTGCTGAATCTTATCCTGATGTGTTTGTTCCAGTGGTGGGTTTTGAATAACTTAATGACCATTTCTCTGGCTGGGTAGGTGTGGCCTGTTGGTCATGTAACTGGGTGGGTGAAGTCACTCATCACACCCAGCCCCGCCTCCCAGCCACTTGCCTCAAAGGCAGAGGTAGGATTCAGCCGGTTGGGGCTCATTCCACCACTGGCGAGCCTTGCCTGTTTTGGGCCTGTTTTGGGGGCATTTTTCTGGCCATTTTCAGGCCGTTTTGGGCTGTTTTTGATCCAAAAAACACCCTGAAAACACCCCAAAAAATGGGTGAAAATGGCCCCAAAATGGTCCAGAAAGCAGGCCGAAAAATGAGCAAGGGCGGGGCCAACCAGTGGTAGGATTTGCCAGTTTGCTGAACTGCACAAAATCTTAACTATCGGTTCACCTGAACCAGTGTGAACCGGAAGCAGCCCACTTCTGGTTTGTTCTCCTATGTTATGTCATGCATTTATGAAATCGTTATTTTGTTTCCCCAATGTACAGATTTGCACATCCTGCCATTCCTTCCATTCCTCACCATTCAATCAGAGCTGAAGAAGCTTCTTGGATGAGAAGTGAAATGTATTCAAAGAAAAACAAAGTCCAGCTGCCTCTTGAAAAAATTACCTTTAGGACAACCATGACCTGGATGACTGAGAATCTCCCTAGACAGAGGTTAATATTTCCAGAGGTGTAAAAAATAAAAAAAAATATTTTTGAAAAAAGGTGAATACATCTTTTATGTACTTAGCTCTGTCCTATGTGCTCAGCTCTGTTGATATAGGATCCCAATAGCGCATTATTTAAATATATCTGGGCAGCAATCTGAAATTGTTACCGCCAAACCATATTTCCCTTTTTTTTCTAAATTTGTTTTCCTTGAAAATCTCATGGTCCATTCATGTCTTGCATGCACCAAATTGATACAAAAGTGGAAATGGAGTAACAGAATGCAATATACACAATATTTTTTTATTGTTCTATTCTAACAATAAAATTCTAACATCTCTGCTTCAGTTTAATTGTGGCTTTGGAAGCTACTCAAGGAAAATTAGATCAATAATGGTCCACAGGCATTCAAATCCAAATTTTCAGAGGAAGGGATATGGGGTACAGAAAAGACGCAAAGAATAGCATAAAAGAAAACAGCCCAAGAAAATAAATTAACAAAACAAATTGGTGCAATAAAAATACTAAATTAAATCAGTGAAGGTAACTTCACAATATTACTGATTTACAGTAATATTCTGGTTTTTTTTTAGCAAATTAGTACAGTATTTTTAAAAGTACCTGCCATAGAGAACTTTAAGATAGCAGCAAAATGTGTAAATGTTTAGACTCCATTCCATTAATTCCCTTGATAATGCCTGTATTTTATCAACTGCTCAGTGAACGTTTATCAGAAAATCCAATTTTCACAACTTAAGTAGAAACTTTCAAACTTAATTTTCCTAGTTTAAATAAGCAAAATGATACCTTGCTAACATTAATTATTGATTTTGACTACAAACAATTAAGTCAGTGAACTCTTAGCAACAACCTAGATCAGGAGTCTCCAACCTTGGCAACTTTAAGACTTGTGGACTTCAATTCCCAGAATTCCTCAGCCAGCTTTGCTTTAAAGTGGTACCAAGCTTTGCCGGCTGAGGAATTCTGGAAGCTGAAGTCCACAAGTCTTAAAGTTGCCAAGGTTGGAGACCCCTGACCTAGACAATTTTCTCCATGCCCATCTGTCCCTAACTTAGTCCTTCAGGTCTTTCAGCAATGCAGCCATCACTATTGCAACTGAATCATTACTTTAAAGTCTCATAATAATGGATAGCCTTCACATTCTCTAGACTCAGGATAGAAAAGCAATCTTTTTATTTTAGAAAGATCTCCACTAGTTTTATTTTGTTCAATAAAAATTACAAGCATTTTAGAAAGGGAAAAAAATTGATCTTCCCTGGGACTGTTTTTCCCACTTTGTCTTGATGAATTTTCCTTCCTGAATCTTTAAAAATTATGCTATTATTTCAACATTGCCATCTTTAATTTAAGTTCTGCAGTAGAAGAAAATAATGGAAAAAGTGGGAAAATTGCAAATGTCAGTTGGTCCCACAAAGTTCTATAAACAAGAGAATCTAGTTACACAATAAATTCTCATTTAGCAGCATCCCTCTTGGGGTGGGCTGCTGGGAGTTCACAGAGGTTCGGGAGAGCCCCTAGCTAAGATTCTGTGCAGTTCAGAGAACCCACAAATCCCACTCCTGGCTGGCCCCACCCACCCCTCCCTGCCTTTTCCAGGAGTCCCCATGCGGCCCGTTTTGGAGGTACATAAGTATAGGGCACATGCGGAGGCTCGGGGAGGGTGAAAAACGGGCCTCCTGGAAGTTCAGGAAGGCCAGAAATGGGCCCTTTTTCAGCTTCGAAAGAGCCTCTGGAGCCCAGGGTGAACAAATCTCCTCCTGGAGATTCAAGAAAAGCCTCTAGAGCCCAGGGTGGACAAAAACATCCCCTTCTCCACCGTGGTACAGGAGGCTGACTACCCTGTAACCGGGAAAGAAACCCATCGCTAAAATTTTTGAAGCCCACCCTTGATCCCCCTTCTTAGCAGGAGGGTTGAGTAATGAGGATTTAGACTTTAGGTCTTATGAGACCCCCTTTAGACAGCAACTTCAGTTGTGAAGTACACAGTGAACATTTCTAGCCAAAAATTAGCCATAATCTTTTCAATGATTATGAATTAATTAATTCAATGAATTAATCTTTTAATTCTTGCTATGTTAGAGGAAAAGCTAAACAAGACTGAAGCTGGAGAATGGTCCTTACACCAGAGGGAAAAAAAATTACTTTAAATTAAGAATTACAATTGTCATTAATTCATTAACATTAATTAAAGGGTAACACCACCTCCACTACAGAAATCAAATAGTGTTTGATTTTGCACTCTACATTTATTGAGGGATATTTATTACTTATATTATCTATATACCATTGGTTTAACCTGCTTCCCATTAAAAGTAATCTCAGTAAAACAAGCTCATGAACCCAGGCAAAATGATGAAACCATACAAAATTAGAACTGGAAACTTTTTACAGCAAAAAGAGCAAAAATGCACTACCACACAGGATGATGATGCCTATAGTGGTATCACATCTTTCTAACAACAGAGCAGTGAGAGGACGAAGGAGGTCTGGCACTATCTAGTAAACTTCTCCTCCCTTCAGCTTGAGTTCTGCAGGAACAGTTGTGGGCTGTTCTGGGATTCCTTTGGGGGTGAGAGGCAGATTGAGGAGAAGATTAAAATACCTTCAATGACACTATGGGATGAATGAAGAACTGCTTTCTTTCAGAGCAGAGGAACATATCAAAATTAAAAAGGGAACATCCTATAGTGATTAGTGCCAAGCCCTATGCTGCCCTCAGATGCCAGCTTATCTCCTGTTTCTGGACATGTATTTGAAGAACTTCCTCATCTACCCGCAGGGTCCTAGATTTCAGATCAGAGTGCACACTAGCCAAGCTGGAAAAGAGTTAAAAAAGAATTATGAGAAAGTATTTTTCATTTTACCTTCAATTTCTTCCACCCGCAGCTTTCGGTCCTAAGGAGGGAATAAGAGTAGAGGCCAGTGAAAGGACAAAACAGAAACAGTTTGTCAAATGATTCTTATTTGAACGCTTTTTATGTCTTATTCCTCCACCCATTTGTAGCCTTCAATTGGGCAAAACAGTGAATCAAGAGATTTTGCGACAAGTTTTGAATTAAGGTATCTCAAATGGGCTAATTTAAAGAATGCATCCAGAATCCAGGATCCGTTATTCTGATGTAATTGAAATTTCAAGGATCTTTCACCAGTTGTATTTGCAAAGTTGTGGCCACTGCAGCATTGTCACTGTTTGCTACAGTCACTGTGATTGTTATTTCCAACTACACATTCCAGAAACCTTAAGGATGCATGATGCAAGGAAAAATGAGAGGGACATACTCTTTGCATCCAAACGGCTCGCAGCAAGGTTTGATAGGTGATTGGTGACTGGATGCTTTGGAAACAAGGCTGAAAATTTAAAATTTCTTAGTGGGTGGTGAGAGAAGAATGAGGAGCAATTCAGATGCCTGCTGATGAAGAAGGGTTGGTTGGGGGGGGCACTATGGTCAACATAGAGGAATGGGCCCTTGAGGACACACCAGGATGAGGAGCACAGGTGCGATTTTCATCGTAGTTCAGGAGTGGTCGTTTTTTCCCCACTCCCCCCAGCTAAGTGGCAGGCCAATATGTGGGTCAGCCAAAGTGAAGGAGGAGATTTTGCCAGGGTTCTGCTGGGAATCCTGAGGGGAGGAGAAAGAATGCCAGCCTATAATATATGTGGAAAGAAGAATAATCCAATGGATCATTCCTTTTAAAAATGGGCGTTTTGTGGACACTGACTTTGAACAGATAAAGCATGGCAATATGTTAAAAGGGTTCACCTAGTTGGGCAGCAGCTCAAAAGTTGCTGTTAAAAGATCAGTCTGCTCATTGTGAGTCTCAAAATAGGAGATTGTCTTTGCCATAAATTACCAAGTAGCCTTAAGAGCTTTGCTTTCCATCACAATCTTAGCACCTAAGCCCAGTAACCTCATTTTCCTCTTTTATGGCGTGGTGTAAATATTATTGATGCGTCCTTTGAGTTTATTGTGGGGCAGCAATAACATAATGTGCATGAAACAGCTACATATCAATATATCCTTATTAATTAATCTTTCCATTTTCCGAGCTTTTGACATGGGGCAATGAAGTCACTGAAGGACACTTCTATACATCCAGGGGTTTATAATTTGTATGCAGAAAAGATGGTAAGTGGGATTTCTGAGGGAGCAGAAAACTGAAGGTGAGCTAGTTCATAGCTTGAGCAGTGTGGGGGACTACACAGATGGTAAGTGAGGAGAATCGTACTGGGAGGGCAGAGGGTCATTATGGAAAGTGGGGATATATGATGACAGCTACTGGAGAAGCAGAGTACGTACGATCAATGAGATGGCGATGCTCTGGCGCAAGAAAATGCAGGCTGGCCCCACCAAGCCATGCAGCATTGAGTAATTCTGCAAAGATGGATACTGTGTGCCATCAGCCATTTCATCCAGCTTGCTGTTAGAAGAGGTTGGGGAATCAAGAGCTTCTGAGGGTTGCTTATTCTCCTTCACAATAGCCTGAAATTAGGTACGTTTGATTAAAGGCCCTATCCTATCACACCTGAAAGCTTAAGGTTCCTGACTCTTGGGAAATTCTTGGAAAGGAAGAATGTAATGGAAAGGAAAGAACAGACAGAAAGGAAAAAAGGAAAATAATACAAAAGAAAAACAAGGAACGACTGAGTAATGTTACCACATGAGAAATTCTTAACATCCATCTTAACGGCCAGCTGATGGTACAGTATATTTCAACCTGCACAACCCTTCAGTGAATCCTTAATGGGAGTCAAAAGCATTGTTTGTAACATCAGCGCAGCAGGGTGCATGCTGGAGTACAAGCATTTGCTATTTTGCTCATACCATAGATAATATTCATGTAGGGAGACATAGAATACATATTCCACTCTTTCCAAAATGTCATACTGCTGGACACATACACCAGTGCCTCAAGCACAGAAATATAGATCCTAACAATAACATATTTAGACCATCATAGTAGGTGTGCTCATTTTTCCTAATAATTTCTCTGCCTTTTGTCCTACATGTTGTCCCTATAGATTTAGACTGAAACTCAAGTAATTGTGGTTTGGTGAGGAGAGCAATGAATTTTTAACAGGGTTCTTCTTGGCAAATGATATATCTTTCCTAATCAGATGTCCTTCATGTGTGTTGCATTAAAATGCCTAAACTTTCTATCCAGCAGTGGATATAAAAGTTAAATAGAACTGATTTTTAAACTATGTAGTAAAATATTTTTGAAAAGTCATCAAAACATGGGTGGTGTGAAAGAATACCCTAACTCTGAGTAAATATTCTTTGCCACATAAGCACATGACTTTCAGTTTTTCAAACTCCTCCAAAAATGTCCACCAAACCATCAATTTTAATTTGACAAAAAGGGGATTATGAAATCATAGAGTGCTTATTGACACAATTCTATATTGAAGCAACATAGACAGAGATAAAAACTGGGCTGACCTGTTCATGAGAATTTGGTTGCATAGACCATCTCCTTCATGTTTTCAAATTTAAAAATTGTTTGGCAGTTTCTTGTTTGTTTGTTTTTTTGTTTAGCTTTGGTTGAATGTCTTCTCTATCAAAGATTTGCAAAAGTTACAATTAGAGTGCTCTGACGATTACATAAAAATGACTCTTGACAACAGGCAGAAACATAAGCCTAGAGATGATGTTACCTAACATGGTAATGAAACATCTGTAGGAAAACAACCAAGAGAACCTCAAGAATCCCAAAATTCATCCCTGAGCTACATAGATTCTCTACTATTACACCTAAATATTTTTTCCAACATACGTGTTTTGTTTCCTTCATTGAACAATTCACAACACTCTCTTCCCTTCCATTCTGTCTTCAATGTCATCCTTTCCTCTATTTGATAGTCTAAGCAATGTACAAAAATGGCATGCAAATACTGGGATACAGGCTGGTTCTTTTCACTTAGTCATCAAGAATGGAGATGACTGACCTTGAGCAAATGCAAGAATGTGCAAATGAGCATAAGCAATGGGATCCAATTCCATGAACCAGTATTTTCTGATCTTGGGTTTTAACTTGTTCATTCCCCCCACTCCCTGAATGAAAGAATCAGATCTGGCTGCGAAGCTAAGGATTCAGACAGGGAGAAATAAAAGGGCCATTTTCAGCCTCCTGAATTATTCTTCTGTAAAACATTCCAACAATTTGGAGAATTTGTACTTAGAGCTAAAGGATCTTGGGATGATACCTCAAAGCCTGTTAGTCTGAGACAGGCCAAAGCAAAGAATTTTTCTACAAACACTCACCAAATGAGGGGATTTTGCCATATTTTCTAAGAGAATTCAGGCCTGAAATCTGGACATTGATGGACAAACACAGTAGAACAAGGAAAGTAGACAAACATGTGCTGAAACAGCCGCATGCAAGAAGCCAGACAGAAAAATGGGAATGCAACAGGATGAAGAGCCCCCCCCCCCCCCCCATCTTTTTTCCCTACCTTGGAGAGTCGCTTGCCAAGGGTTTTGGTGCAGTTGCCCATGGCTTCTAAGGCCCCCCCATCCCACAGGGCAGAGCATTGGTCTGCAGGCAGCTGGCACTGATGGCAGTGGGTTTTTTATAGTAACAAGTGATTCTCTTCTAGGAGGTTTAGTCTCTTTGAGGATTTTCAGGGTTTTTATTGTTGAATATATCTAGAATATTAAGGGAAAGTAAATGGAGGGGGAAAGGCGTAGAGTAGTACCATAATCCTCAGGATTATGCAAAACTCAATAATAGATGGTGCTGAAGCAGAGAATGGAGGGGCAAACAAGCATCTATTCCTCTGAGCACTGCAGTATCGCAGGAAGGAAAACATTATCCATGGTTTGTTCTTCTTGCCTCCTTCCAAAAACCCATCTCACCAGGGGCCTGCAAACAGAATCCCTGGCTCATAAAAAGAGACCTCTCTCTCTGTCAGAGTATATGTGTATATGTCAGAGTATCTGTGACAATCATCTATATTTTGAAATATTAGCACCAAGGATAGACTGCTTCTATTGAGTATAGATGCTGTATCCCTACCGGCATCATTGGACATACAAGGTAGCACATACAACTGGCACAAGATTTGAATCAGCTAGTAAAAAAAATCCACTGTTTTTAGATACTCAAGAGTCCATTCTCACTGGAGCTGAACATCTGTTATAAATAATTCAGCAATACTAATTCAGGACAGATATTGGGAGAGAGGTATTACAAATGGAAAAACAATACCTTGTCTAAACAATTCCCTACTGGGAAATAAAAGTACAATTGTAGCATTTATGAAAATTGATACAAATCAAGGGCTTATTTTGAAAGCACATTTGGGTCATACAATCTGGTCAACTTTTGTGAGTCATAGAAGCACGCAGAGAGATTCAGGCTTGTTTGTTTAAGTAGTTAAAACCTTTCTAACACAAAGTAGTTTTCCCTAGCTTATTGAAAATTCTAATATAACACATGGGAAAGGCCCAGGTTTACATTAGAAAAATTAGAAAGCTTTAAGAATGGAAGTGTTATGACAGAGAAATCACATTTGACTTGCTTCATCTGTTCAGAGACAATTTGCAGATTTATACAATGAATCAAATTATTATAACAAATAAAGTAATGGAATCTGTCCATCTTGCTTACCTCTCCTCTCCCTTCTCCTAGCATTATACCCTTCTCAAAAGAGCAAACATAATATATCCCAAATATGATCATTTCAGCCAATCAGTTGTGCCTCAAATGAGAACTCTGGGTTGATTTGCCCATGGTTTTCTCAGTAAATTTCTCCAACCACAAAAACATCAGTACTCTTTCTTTCTTGCTTCTTCAATTTCACAGGGTGTCACAGGGAAAGCCATTGCCTATTCAATTGTAGTTACTGCAGGCAGAGGTGGTATTCAGTAGGTTCTGACCAGTTCTGGAGAAATGGTAGCAGAAATTTTGAGTAGTTCGGAGAACTGGCAAAAACCACCTCTGACTGGAGATTTTACAGTATCCTTCCTCTGCCACATCCACCAAGCCACGCCCACAGAACCAGTAGTAAAAAAAAATTGAATCCCACCACTAATTGCAGGTATAGACATATCCTGGAATCTGAATATGTTTTTTTTCATAAAATACTTCCTAAGTTGATCAGACGGGAAACATGACTAAATGAACTAAGGCTAGTTTATTGTAAGGTTACATTAACAGAATCTTGTATGTCTGAAAGTGCAAATCTCCCACCATCTCTTTTACAGTCTGAGAAGTTAGGAAGGTTCCTTTACTGAGTCTCTTCACATTATGCAACTGTGGGCTATGCCCCCTCTTATCTGATCATTCCCTAGGAAGTATCTCTTCCCCAATCTCCCAAAGTCATTTCTTCATATCATTACAGAGGCACATTTCTTGACTGTTGGATCCTTTACTGTTGATTCAGTAGATTATTCATCAAAAAGTAGTATTTCAGATGTGTTGATGCCCATTGTATTTATATAGGAAAAGAATTAAAGAATATGTGTTTCTAGGAGATGTCATAAAATAACATTTCATTAAGGCCCTGTCACACTGGCCGATGGATGCAAAACGTTTGTAAAAAGGACACTGGACGAGAAAAATGTTCCATCCATTGTTATCCGCTCTCAAAAGGGGCAAAAATTTGCATAACCAGAGCGGACAACACGGAAAGGAACGGCCGGGGGGAGGACGTAGGGCGGATGGAAAGCAGATGTTCCACGGAAACCTAGTGGATGAAAGCGGATGGAAGCGGATGGCACATCCGCAAGGCTTCCGGGGGAGTTCAGCAAAGCGGACGTGGAACGGAAAGAGCGGATGCAGAGCGGATGCAGAGCGGACGCCGAGCAGATGAAGTGGATGCGCAGCGGATGCCGAGCGGATGAAGCGGATGCAGAGCGGAAGCCAAGTGGATGCCTAGCAGAAGCCTAGCAGATGCCTAGTGGATGCCTAGCAAATGCCTAGCGTTCACTGCGCATGCGGGGAGGATGCATTGCGTCAGCCCCACAGATATAAAGGGAAGCAGCTCCCAAGCAGGTCACCATTCTGAGGAAAGACCTGCTTCCAGACACAGCTCTCCAGCCAGCCAGCCAGCCAGCCAACCAGCAACCCAACAACCATGGGGAAGAAACGGAAGCCTCTGCCATCTGCTGCCAGCCCTGGCAAGAGGGACAGGGCCACCCTCCCACCCCCTGGCCCTGACTCTGCTTCTGCTGGGGCTTCTGCTGTCCGGGCTCGATCTTCTGGTGCTGGGGCTTCTGCTGATGCTGCTTCTGGAGGTGGTGCTTCTACTGGTGCTTACTCTGCTGATGCTGCTTCTGGTGGTGGTGCTTCTGCTGATGCTGCTTCTGGTGATGGTGCTTCTGCTGGTGCTTACTCTGCTGGCACTGCTCCTGGTGCTGGTGCTTCTGCTGGTGCTTACTCTGATGGCTCTGCTCCTGGTGCTGGTGCTTCTACTGGTGCTTACTCTGCTGGCACTGCTCCTGGTGCTGGTGCTTCTGCTAGTGTTTACTCTGCTGGCGCTGCTCCTCGTCCTGCTGGTGCTCCTGGTCCTGCTGGTGCTCCTGGTCCTACTCCTGGTGCTGCTGGTGCTGCTGGTGCTGCTGCTCCTGTTTTTGCTGCTACTGTTGTTGTTGCTGCTGCTGCTGCTGGTGGTGGTGTGGAGGAGCAGCCCCTACAACCTCAAAGCCCCTCTGATGAGGGCCCATATGGCCCTGCCAAAGGGAGGAAGAGGCAGATGCATGAACGGGAGAGGGGGAAATACAACATAGAAGAGGAACATGAGGAGGAGGTGCTGGAGTGGCTGAGGGAGAACGAGTATCTATGGCGGAAGGGACACAGGCTCTATCATGACACCAAAATGAAGCAGGCTGCTTGGAGAGAGAAGGCGGAGAGCCTGGCTACACTTCGGAGGTGCTCCTCGGCTGGTGGAAGCACATGCACACCTGGTACGGGAAGCTGCACCTCAAGAAATCTGGCCAAGCGCGGTCAAGCTGACGGACAGTGAGACCTACGTGATGGCCAAGTGCAGCTTCTTGGAGGGTGAGATCCACCACCGAGGAGCAGCCCCTCTCACAACCCTCTCTCTCAGGCAGCCTGCTGAGAGTCAGTCCTCTTCTGACAGAGTCAGCTCCTGTGTCCAGGCAGGTATCTGTGGAGCGTGTTACAATGGAGACCCCCCCGACAGCTGCACTACCCGTGGCGGAGCGCGTGGAGGACCCCCTGACGCAGTGGGAAAAAGGAGACGGCACTTCCACCACAGCCCAACCCGCATCGACCCCCAGCTCCACCTCCACAGAAAGGCAGAGAGGCAAACCGGAGGGGCAGAGCCACACTGTCCTGCTGGAGATAAGAGACACCATCAGGAGCAGCGTAGATCTCCTCTCTCAGCTGGTACACACCGACGCTCCATCCTCCAACTGCAAGCCCTTCCTCACCTATGTCAACCAGACCCTCATGAACATGTCGGAACCCCAGTACCAGATGGTGAAGGACAGGATCACCGATCTTCTTCACAACCCTCCAGACCAAGATGAACCTGCTCCCACCCAGTCCAGGCCTGCTCCTCCACCCCAGGTGATGTCACTGCCCTTCCAAGGCTTCCCACAGGCCCTACCCTTCCAAGGCTATGGCTATCAGGAGGTCCAGCAGCACAGGCAGCCCTTCCCAGTCCAGGCACAGGTACATCGGACGCCACCAGTGCCACTGATGCCACCCATGCCACCCATGCCACAGATGCCACCCACGCCATCGATGCCATTGACACCAGTCCTCACCCAGCTGCAGACCAGACAGCCCCACTACACTGCTCCTTCCTCCACCCCACAGCCAAGCCCGGCCTCAGTACATCTGTCATCGGTATTGGGGCTGACACCCCATGTCATGGAGGAAGGGGCTGTCAACATCACGGGGCTGAGCCAGTTGTCTGAGAGCTTCCTCAACACACCGTCCCCTGTTGTCCTCTTGGGGCCAGGCACCCCAGTGGTGCTTCAGACCAGCACTCCAGCAGCAGCCACCTCCACAGCACCTGGACCCTTCACCCCTGAGACTGGGCATGCCTCCGAGTGACCAAGAAGAGTGCCAGAGACTGGGTGGCTACCTGTTGACTTTATTTTTGTTTTGGACACTTGACTTGGGTCATTTTTCTTTTACAGCTTGTCATTAATAAAGATTATCTTTGCTTCACACACTTGCTTCATTTATTTTATTAAACAAAATCTTGGTGGAAACTTTTAGAAATGGTTTAAGCCTTTGCATGCTTGTGGGATGGGTAAGGATAGCTGTGGGATGGGCAGGGATACCTTTGGGATGGGTAATAGCTG
>BLBF01000032.1:33147936-33167435 GCA_015471245.1 Laticauda colubrina
GGATGGGTAATAGCTGTGGGATGGGCAGGGATACCTTTGGGATGGGTAATAGCTGTGCAATGGGTAATAGCTGTGGGATGGGCAGGGATACCTGTGGGATGGGCAGGGATAGCTTTGGGATGGATAATAGCTGTGGGATAGATAAACCTCCAGTGCAAGCATAGTGGGACTGTATGGTCCACCCTCCCAGGTGCCACACCTTTGGTCCTTTATTGTCAATAATAATGTAATCATTCATCCACACATGTCAACATAAACACAACTCTTTATTAAATGCCCTGTTCATTGTAGGCCCACCCAACATACATGGCCCAATCTCATCAGTGTGATGAGACAGGCTGAAGGAAGCATCCATTAATCTATCATCCCGTCCTGCCACTCCACTGCTCCAGCTGGGGAGTTGCACCAGTGTCTCAGGAGGTTGTGCTGCTTCTTCCCTTCACGTGAAGCTCTGTTGGGGCCTTGCACATCCTTAGTGTCTATCAGGTTTCACCCTTGCCTCCATTCCCCAGGCTCCATGTCCCCATTGCCTTGTTGGTGGTCCACGAGCCTGTTCTGCAACACTGGGTAGCGGGTGTGCATGAGATTGTGCAGGATGCAGCAAGCTTCCACGATCCTCCTCACAGTCTCTGGGTGATGCTGCATGGTGGTGAGAAGTACCTGGAACCTGTTGGCCAGGATGCCAAAGGCGTTCTCCACCACCCGCCTTGCCCTGGACAGCCTGTAGTTGAAGATCCTCTCTTCACAGGTGAGGAGTCTGGAAGTGTATGGCTTCATGAGGTAGGTTCTGAGGAAGAAGGCGTCATCCCCCACGATGAGGTAGGGCACATCTTGCGTGTCGTTGGGCGGGGGGTCTGGATCTGGGAAGCCCATGATGAGGTTGCGTTCCAGCCCCTCCTTGAGGTCACTGGCGTTGTATACCTGGGCATCTGAAGCTGACCCGTTGCCTGAAGCATCGATGTACATGAACTTGTCGTCAGCATCGACCATGGCGAAGAGGATGATGCTGAAGAAGCCCTTGTAGTTGAAATAAGTGGACCCCGACTTGGCTGGAGCTTTGCAGGCCACGTGCTTGCCATCGATGGCTCCAACAGTGTGTGGAAAGTTCCACTTCTGATACCACTGCTCTGCAACTTTCTTCCATCCTTCTTCAGTGGAGGGGCACTGGAGGAGCTCCTCCTTGTATTCTTCGATGATGGCCTGCACCACTTCTCTGACCACAATGCTGATGGTGTTGTGTGGCACCCTCCAGCCATACTCCATGCTCCTGTAGGTGGTCCCGGAGGCCAGGTGGCACAGAGTCAGTGCCACCTTGAGCCCAGGGTCCATGCTGGGCCGGAAGTTGGTGTTTGCCTTGGTCAACCTGGGTGTCAGCCGCTTCACAACTTCGTCAAACATGGCTGGAGGCATCCTCATGAAGTTCTGGAATGCACGAGGGTCTTCGTTCCTCAGCTCCACCATCAGCTTGTTGTACAGTCCGTACTGTGATCTTCTCCCGATCCATTTTCTGACCCAGACACTTCTTGGACGCCTCCTTTTCTTCCCATAGAACAGTTGAAAGAGCCTGTAGATGGCTTCGCACTGTTGCAGAACGATGGTGGCTATCAAAAGGAGTGTGTTATGATCCATGGTGGACATCAATGGATGCTGTGGAAGAGGAAGAGCCAGATGAAGGCTGCAGAGGTCTGCACAGCAGGGGTGCTGGACTGAAAGTGAGATCCAGGTGAGTTCCTCCCCCTTTTTATAGGAAATATAGGTTTTCCACCATGTGTCCTTTTGCATCCTCTAGGCATCCTCTAGACATCCTTAATATCCGAGATAGGTCCCCTCTGCGAATGTTTTTTCCATTTTAAATGCTTTCTTTGCGAGCTGCATCCGCTTTCATCCTTTCTCCGTCCATAATGCTGCGCGTCTGTTCCACGTCCGTTTCGCTTCCTCCCTGTGTCCGCTTTCTGCTGGAGCGGATTTGAGTTGCACGGATGCGCAGCAGATGTCTAGCGGATATAGCGGATGCGTAACGGATGACGAGGGATGAAGAACGGATGTTCCCCGTATGTGTTGCGGATGCAGAACGGACGCGTTGGATACATTTTCCGCTCAAAAAGTTTTGAGCAGCTCAAAACTTTTTGAGCGGGTGGAACCTCAGTCGACGGATGCTGGACGGATAGAGAGGATGAAAAACGGACGCAGTGAGTACAGAACGGATGCATCGCGTTAACCAACAGATGGCAAGTGTTTCTCTCCGTTTTACATCCTCTTTCCATCTGGTGGTGCAGTGTGACATGGGCTTTACATGTTTTGCAATGCCCTAAAGTTAACATGTTCTGTGAAGAAGTAATTATATCCCTTAACTTGATTTTGAGACAAAGGGAAACAGGTTACTCAGGAATTCAATGTGCAGTGATGAGTTTGTTCACTTTGGGGTATGTTTTCTCCAAGAGATTATTCAGTTTTCAGGAAGCATAGGACCCCAGAGGATATTAACAAGGAAGGTTCATATATCACCCCATTTTTAGACTGCATGAAGCAGCATCAAAACTAGGAAAGACTGGCTCAACCAAGAAAATCAAGAAATACAAGAAAACCAAGAAAAAATCCAGCATGAATGCATAAAGAACTTTCTGACCAATTGAAAGAAAAAAAAATGGATAAATACAAAAAATGGAAAGTGGGACAAATAACTAAAGCAGAATACCAACAAATTGCCAGAACCTGTTAAAATGAAGTTAGGCAAGCTAAGGTTCAGAATGAATTAAGACCCACAATGAATGTCAAAAACAATAAAGTTTCTTGCAACATATAAAAAACAAGAAAAGAAGTCAAAGGAACAATTGATTCACTAATGGGAGAACACAGCAAGGAAGTAACAGGCAGTAGAAAGAAAGCAGAATTGCTTAATTGATTCTTTGATCTGTCTTCATTCAAAAAGAAAATACAAACCAACTTATCAAAAACAAAACCATAAAAGACAGGCTACAGATGCAAATTAAAGTAAGCAAAAATAAGGTAAGAAAACACCTGTCACCTCTAGATAGATTCAAATCTCCAGGTCCTGATGGATTACATTCCAGAGTTTTGAAAGAACTGGGAGATGTGATCACAGAACCTTTGATCCACATCTTTCAAAGTTCTTGAAATGCATGGTAACTCCTCAGGCTGGAAAAGAACTGATGTGGCAGTGATTCCCATCTTAAAAAAAACAGATCCAGGAAATTACAGACCAATGAGCCTGACATCAATACCTGGAAAGGTGTTGGAAAAGATAATCAAGCAACAAATCTGTAAAAATTTAGTAACAAATAAAATTATAATCAGTTGCCAAGATGGGTTTATCAAAAACAAATCATGCCAAACAAGTCTTATTTTATTTTTTGACAAAGTGACTAAATTTAGCAGATCAGTGAAATGCCATGGACATAGTATATATTTATGTATTTATTGGATTTATATTGCCACCTATTCGCCCATGGTGACTCAAAGCGGCTTACAAGGTATAAAACTACATTTAAAACAGTAAAACTAGTAAGAAGAATCAAATAAATTAATACAATAAAATCACCCCCTCCCGCCAACCACTCCAGAGACAGCAGGTCACACAAATCATTTAAAGGGCTCCATCCCGCTCTGGGTTCCTCAGGCCCACTGGCAGAACCATTTCTTCAGCACCTTCCGGAAGATAATTAGAGTGGGGACCGTTCTAATCTCTGGGGAAATGAGGTTCCAGAGAGAGGGAGCCACCATGGAGAAGACACTTCTTCTGGGTCCCACCAGGTATATCTCCCTCAGGAATGGGACCTGCAACATTTCCTGCCTCCCCATTCTGATGGGTCGGGTAGATTTAACTGGCAAAAGATGATTCCCCAGATAACCTGGTCCCAAGTCACAAAAGGCTTTAAAGGTGACAACTAGCATCTTGAATTGCACCTGGAAGCAAATTGGCAATCAACGCAGCTCCTGCAGGACAGGTGATACATGTGCACACCAGGGTCTGCACAAAACTGTGTGAGCCACTGCATTTTGCACCAACTGGAGTCTCAGGATGCTCTTCAAGGACATCCCCATGTAGAGTGCATTGCAATAGTCAAGAGGGGAAGGGACTAAGGCATGAAGTGACTGTGAGTAGGGATTGTTGGTTCAGGAAAGGGCATAACTGGCACACAACCCGCAGTTGCGCGAAGGGCCTCCTGGCCATGACTATCACCTGCTCTTTGAGCAGGAGACGTGAGTCCAGGATAACTCCCAGATCATGCACAGGGTTTGTTTTGGGTAGTGCCACCCCATCCAGGACCAAAGATGGCAATTCTCCCTGAGCCAACAAACCCCCAACTCAGAGCCACTTGGTCTTGCCAGGGTTTAGTTTCAACCCATTGCTCCCAGTCCATATATTTAGATTTTAGAAAGACACTTGACAAAATAAATCACAACATATTTCTTGGTAAGCTAGAAAAATGTGTGATAGACAGCATCACCACCAGACGGATTTGTAACTGGCTGACAAACCATATTCAACCTGTAGTCCTCAGTAAAACTACATCCATATGGAGTGAACAAAGTAGTGGAGTTCCCTAAGGTTTAGTTTTAGGCCCAGTACTCTTCAATATCTTCATAAACAGTATAGGTGAGGGAATAGAAGGGGAATTCATCAAATTTGCAGATGACACTAAGCTGGCAGGAATAGCTAATACCCAGAAAATAGGCTCCAGATGAATCTTGACAGACTAAACTTTGGGCCCTATCTAACAAAATTAAATTCAAAGTAAATTAGGCAAGAAAAATCAACTGTACAGGTACAGACTAGGTCAAACCTGGCTCAATGCCAGTAACTGTGAGAGGGATCTTGGTGTCCAAGTGGACAGTCACTTAAAAATGAACCAACAGTGTGTAGCAGCAGCATCCAGTTTGGTCACCACAATATAAAAAAAGATTCTGGAAAGTGCAGAAAAGAGCAGCAAAGAGGACTAGTCAGCTGGAGACTAAGACATATGAAAAACAGTTGTAGGACTTGGGTATGTCTAGTCTAGTGAAAAAGACTAGGGGTGATGTGATAGCAGGTCCTGTCACAAAGATGGGGGTTTTTGGGGGGAGCAAATTATTTATTAAAGCCCCAGAAGGCAAGACAAGAACCATTTGAAGGAAACTAATAAAGGAGAGAAGTAACCTAGAACTATCAAGAAATTTCCTAACAGTGAGAACAATTAAGCAGTGGAATGTCTTTCCTTCAGAAGTTGTGGATGTTTCATCACTAGAGGTTTTCAAGAAGAGACTGGATAGTCACTTGTCTGAAATGGTATAAACTCTCCAGCTTCTGCAGAGAGTTGGACTAGATCAGTGGTGGCCAGATGCTATTTTGCTTCCTGCTCCTTCCACCCAGGGGTGTGATTCAAATTTTTTAACAACTGGTTCTGTGGGCGTGGCTTAGTTGGTGGGTGTGGCTTGGTCATCATGTGATTGGGTGGACATGGCTTGGTGGTCATGTTATTGGCTGGGTGTGACCAACTCAATATCACTCACATCAAGGCACGCATCTCCTCACCTGGCCTCTCATGACTGAGGATGTTGCAACAGTCGTAAATGTGAAAAATGGTCATAAGTCACTTTTTTCAGTGCCATTGTAATTTTGAATGGTCACTCCCCACAAGCAAAGTACCAGCAAAGGAAGGAAAAAAAAACTCCAGAGAAGCTCCTGAGACAGGAAGTCTAGTCCTGCCAAGAATGCAATAAGGGTTAATGAAGAGGCAATTTCTGCAAGCAACACCAGAATGTTTCCTTCCTGCCTTCCTTACAGGATTAGGCCGGTAATTTCTTCTAACAACCGGTTGTCCGAACTGCTTAGAATGTTAACAACCAGTTCTAGCAAATAGGTGTGAACTGGTAGAATCCCATCCCTGCGTCCACCCCATTCTTCCTTCACTGCATTTGCTTTTCACAGTGTGAGGGCGAAAAAGAAAAAGGAGGCATTTCTACTAATAGCAAACCAGTCTACTCACAGCTCCAACAGAAATGCAGCAAAACTGTCTTCATTTCTTTTGGAGCAGGAAGAGCTAAATTGGTAGTTGTCGCCAAAATCCCCACAGTATTGGATGCGGGCACCACCAATCTCAAACTAGTACAATTTTAAATTACTGAAAGGGCCAATCCTCCTGATTAGGAATTCCTTCACAAGGATTTTCAGGATTAGAAGAAGAAGAAAAAACCACCAGATTTTGGCCTCCAGATGTCTTCAGCTGATCCCAGAGTAATGAGTAATAAGTCTATGACTTTCCATATATGGCTAATTCCCCAGCCAACATAGCAAATGTTGAAAGACCCTGCACTAACTTGGAACATTGCAGGAAAGCAAGTTTTTTAGCTATGAAAAAATTAGAAGGGGCAAAAAGCCTGGCTAGAAATTTTTTTTTTTAATATAAAAAGATAATATATATTAAAACCCTACAATAATAGAAGGTGGAATATGGATAACTGGGGGATTTCTCTTATTTGAGCTTTTCTTCCATTGGACCTCAAGTACAATATCCCTGACTTTCAGCCCCCTCCTCTTCCTGGCATGGCCCACTCTTCTTCCTTGTCATGGCTTCCCCCATCTGCTCCCAGTTTTTTAATTACCTGCCCAAAGACAGAGGTGAGGATAAGCTCCATATCCCTGATACTTAGGCATTTATATTCTGTATGAGTCATGCTGGTCCTCCCCACAGCCTCTTCCAATGGCTTGTCCTCTGGGTTGGTTGCAGGCAAAGTTGCTCCATCACCCAACTGGGAGCAGGTGTGAGAGAGGGGTCCAGAGGCTGTGGTTGAGGCAGGGTCAGAAGTGTTCCTGATCTTGGGTTGCTGCATGGATTGCCGGTCTTCTTCATGGGACCGACTGCTCATCCTGCAGGAGAGTCCACCCTTGGACTGCCTCTGGGCACCACGTTGGGAACTAGACACCTGCAAGTGTGATATCTCACTGTTCAGTCGGTGGGTCTCCCGAAGGAAAAAGAACATACTGAAGACTGCCAAAGAACTACAGTCCTCCTCTGGAGTTCTTGCTATTTACTCCCTCTTTGGGGAAGATGATCTATGGCAAGGACCAGCCCCTTTCCCACAGCCACGGCCTTCCTCTCTGGCTCCCATTCTCCTAAGCACAACCTGTGTGTCATTGACCTATATTCCTAACTCTTTCTCTCCTGTTTCCAGTTGCTTCAGTTCTGTTCCTTAGGCTACTTGCTTGCCACTCTATTGTGAGCCACTCTGCTGGCATCTGTCTTCTCCAAAGGCACACACTCCCAGCCAGACTGCCATAGTGTTATATTTCTAGATCTGAAATAATGCAAATATTTCAAAATACCTTTTAGTTATATATGCTTTCTCACTGCTTCTCCCATTAATTTTTTTTCTCTGCAATGTTTTCCTTCTCCTGAGACCACTTTTCCTACCCACATTAAACACTGTTTCCTTCCTCTCTTTCCCCTGTTTCCTATACTTTCTTCCCCTTCCTTATCTCCCCATTCTTTCAGGCATTTTTTGTGTTTCCCAGGGCTGGGGACTGACATGGGAGCAGGAGTGGACCTCAGCTTCTGCCACAGCTCACCCCTGCTCTCCATCAAAACCTAATCAAGTCATCTTATTATTGTAAGGAGTGAGTTTGAAGCTGGAGGATGTAGAGGGAATCTGAGCTTATCAGGTCAGACATATGACCAGGTCCAGATTGGTTTTTCACGAATGATGCAAACAAGGTAAAACAACTCCCTGAAGTAGGAAACCCAAGAGGTCTCAGTGCCAATTTGAGCAACACTGTAGAGTCTCTGGGCATTTACCTAATATCTACTTATTTTTTAAAGTAATGCAGTAAAGAAAAGAGACTGAAACAATACCCTGACATTAAAATAAAATTACTTGCTAGTAGTCTTTTTTTTTTTTTAAGAAAGTATTTAATAAAACTATCTTGCCTTCTCTGGACCCCTGCTTGCTGCTTGATATATCTGTTCAGGAATCAAAGCAAAGCAAAGCAAGGCAAATCTTTATTATGGTGATAGACCAACATAACATTTAGATATTTCTAGGGTTTTTTCTCTCTGTTCTGTTCTCTCCATTTCCATCCTCATACCAGCATTTGCTTCCTTAAGTCTTATTGTCCATTATGATTCACTCACGCATGCCCATTTCCCTTTCTCAGCTTAGAAAGCTGATTGTATTTCAGCAAAGCTGGACCCCACCTGTGGCATTGGCTACCTTCCTGGCTCTTTGAATGGCAGAAGGGAGCGAATGGCAATGCTCCATGGGGACTGTTGAGCAGACCATTCATGATTTATTCAATGGAAAGTTGGCAACATTCCAGTTCAAGAGTAACCAGACCTCACCTAGCTCTTTCAGACAATGCCAAGAGTCCTGGATGAGGTCTTAATGTTCTGTGGCTCACCTAAGAGAAATCAAGAGCAGAAAGAACGAAAGAACAAGTCTCAATTGCTTAGACATGATTTATCTTATCCTTACAGGGCCTATTTTCTTACCTGGACTATTATCATACTTACAGGGGCAGGATTTGTGTACTTGTAACTGCTTTAGGTACCAGAGGAAAGTTTTCCATCACTCCATCTTTTTGTTAAAGAGCATCACTTATGCAATATCTACTTGTCAATCATTTTACCCATCTTTATATGCTTGATGTATCCACAGGTATACATTTATACATATGCAGTTATTTATGGCTAGGTGATCTGGGCTGCAAAAATCAGTATCATGGCAGTAGAGGAATAGAGAAAACGCCAATCTCATTGTCATCTACAGGTTGTCTGAACTTTGTAACCTAGATATGATTTATTTTATGTTCCCTGTCCCTGGGCCTTTCTTTTCACAACAATTCTGCAAGGAAGGTCAAGGAGAAAGAGATGGAAAGCAGGTAGCTCAAGTAAGGTTGTGTCCTCAACATTTGGCTGTGTGTCTCAGATTTGGCCTGGTGATGTCTGTCAATTGTGGTAACTAGAAGATTCTCACCCTGCTTGCCTGCTGTCTTGCATTACCTTAGAGCAAAATCTCCATCAGAGATTTTGAACTAGGATTAGTATTTCTTTCCATGGAAATGTTTGGTCCCTCTTCAGATGACTGGCAAATACTTTGGAATAATATGGCTTTGGAAGCCATATTAGAACCAGAAGCTTCCATGCTGCCACATTTCTGAGCTTGGGAATTTGGGAGGGGAGGATTTAGTAGAGCATATGTAGTTAGACATAATAGCATTCTTCTTGTCGGTCAAGGTCATGTTGTTCCTGCATCTGAAAGAGGCATAGTTGAAAGGATGTCTCAAGTTGGGATGGAATGTGATCGGGCCATGTGATGGACTGATGGGTGCAGGGTTTTGGTTGTTGTTTTTTTTAATTACTGAGGGAAAATCTGAAACTCTCAGATTTGGGGTTTCCCAGATGTGCCAGTATACTTACTCCAATAAAAGGAACTTTTGAGAAAATGTTTGTCTCTGAGTTTTTGATTGGAGCTGGGTTTTTCTGGAACGCTGACAGTAAAGCCAACCTTGCTGGGACTCCAGTGGCATGGTCTTGAGACAACCATCCTATCTCAAATACATGTGACATCTGCATTTGTAGGTGTACCAGCATGGCTGAAACTCAAGCCCTATGTCCCAGAAGTTCTTGGAGACTGCACACCCTTGGCTTCCTTCTTTTCTATGCAGTTTCTGTGCCACCATTTGCCTTCAAGAGAGTTGCCTTCACAGGTAATTCTCCACTTACAACCATTCATTTAAGGGACTATTCAGAGTTACAACTGCAATGAAAAAAATAACTTACAAACCATTCATCCTGCTTTCAATCATCACAGATTCCACATGGTCATGTGATCAGAATTTGGCCGCTTGGCAACAGGCACGTATTTGTCCTAGGGACCTGTGATCACCACTTGCCACCTTCCCAGGTGGGCTTCTAACAAGCAAAGTTAATAGGGGAACCCAGATCCACTAAACCCTTAATGATCGTGTGATTCACTTAACCACAGTGGAAAAATGGTAATAAAATTGGCTATGACTAATTTTATGACTACCTTACATAGCAACAGAAATTCTAATTCTAATTCTAGTTATAAGTAAAGGACTACCTATCCTTAGCATTCCCTCCCCTTCCAGCAACTCTCAAGGTATGTAAGAGAGATGGGGTTCCTGCAATCTGGGTGTCTTATTACCAAAGAAAAGGTAATAAAAATAAAATAAATCCTGTAGCCCTGTTCGAGCCCTAAAACCCTGAGGTATGTGACTAAGGAAATCAGTGTTCTCTGCTGACTTCCTTTGTGGGATAATCAGAGTAATATATTCACAGATAAATCAAATCAAATCTTATTTTCAAAAAATGAAAAGAGAAAGCATAAAGACATTTAATTTAAAAAATCAGTAGCAGAGGGGAAAAAATAAAATGCTACTGAATGCACAGTCCTGAAATAAAGCCAGTATTTTAGATAAATGAATAAAGATATGGAAAAGATAAGGCTCTCAGTTTAAGCAGATCCCAAGATGATCCCAATCTTCTCTATTTAGAAATAACTCTAATATAAAGCAATTCCAATTTGCCTGGATTGCAGAGAAATAATAATCTCCATAAAGTTAAACACTGATAAAGCAAGGTCAGATTTTAACTTTTTCTCATTCCTGTAGTACAGGGAATAGATGCACCTTGGAACAGATGTTATCTTTGTCCTAATCTGTTACATGGAAAATCCTTCTTTTTTTCAAATTTCAACTTTAATCAGAAGTTAAAGGATAATCTTACTTCTCTCTTTATTCCTACTCATCTCGGCATACAGCTTTTTATGTGGGTCCTTCCTGTTCAGAGGTGGTATTCAGCAGGTTCTGACCAGTTCTGGAGAACTGGTAGCAGAAATTTTGAGTAGTTTGGAGAACTGGCAAATACCACCTCTGACTGGCCCCGCCCCCATCTATTCTCTTCCTCCTGAGTCCCAGCTGATTGGCTGGGTCTTCTTTTGTTGCCCTGCACAGGAGAACGGAGCTGGAAAGCAGGTTAGTGGGGTGGGGAAGGAATGGGATCTTGCAGTATCCTTGCTTGCCTTTCCCTAAGAGTAGGGAGCGAATGGAGATTTTACAGTATCTGTCACGCCCTGTCATGCCCACCAAGCATGCCCACAGAACCGGTAGTAAATTTTGTTGATACCCACCACTGTTCCTGTTGCAGAATTCCCGGAATTTTCAAAAGAACACTTTCAAAGTACCAGTATGTAAAATTGGGTCTGCTTTGCTGATGATTCTGTTGACAGCATAGCTGGGTAACTCGTAGGGGGTAAGATAAACTTGGCATTTCCTGGCCACAAGAGTCTGGTACAATGCATTTCCTACAGTTCTTGGGCATTATTTTCTTTTCTCTCAAAGAACTATCATATAATGGCATGGGGAGGGACAGAGTTGAGGGACAGAGTTTTGAAACCTGGTCTTAGGAATTGTGGGAAGCCACCTCCCTCCTGAAAGAATGAAATATTTTGAGGAATATGAAAAAGGGCAGATTATTATATTTCCTAAAGGAGAAATAGAGAAACATGTTCTTAAAAGACAGAAAGCAGACTCAATCCTCCTGCCCCCCCCCCCCCCCCCAGCAGATACTGAGGCCAGCTTTTAGAAATGCAGATTTGGTAATCCATTCAAAACAGGATATTTTGAAACAAAGGCAGGTGGTAGTATCAGCCTTCACTCAAGATCCAACATAGGAAAAAGCCATTAAGTTACAATAGGAATTATTGCATCACCCTCAGAAACTTCAACCAAACTTAAGCCCATGTCACACTGGTCAATGGATGCAAAAAGGACACAGCGGAGGAGCAAAATGTTCCATCTGTTGTTATCCGCTCTTAAAAGGGGAAAAAATTTGCATAACCGGAGCGGATAACACGGACGCGGGGAGGATGCAGGGCGGATGCAAAGCGGATGCGGAACGGAAGCCCAGCGGATGGAAGCGGATGGGAGCAGATGGCACAACCGCAGGGCTTCCGGGGGGCCTCAGCGAAGCGGACGCGGAACTGATACAGCAGATGCAGAACGGACGCCAAACGGATGAAGTGGATGCATAGCGGATGCACAGCGGATAAAGCGGATGCACAGCGGAAGCGGAACGGATGCCGAGCATTAATTGCGCATGTGGGGGGGAAGCATTGCGTAAGCTCCCCGGATATAAAGGGAAGCAGCTCGGACGTGGCCAGCATTCTGAGGAAAGACCTGCTGCTGGACACTTTGAGTTCCTTGCCTGCCCTGCCTGCATGCCTGCCTGCCAGCCTTGCTGCCAGCCTGCCTTCCAGCCAGCCTGCCTTACAGCCAGCCTTGGTACCTGCCTGCCTTCCTGCCAGGCTTTCTGCCAGGCTTCCTGCCAGCCTACCTGCCAGGCTTCCTGCCAGGCTTCCTGCCAGCCTACCTGCCAGCCTACCTGCCAGCCTTCCTGCCAGCCTTGGTGCCTGCCTGCCAGCCTTCGTGCCTGGCTTCCTGCCAGCCTTCCTGCCAGCCTTCCTGCCAGCCTTGGTGCCTGCCAGCCTCCCTACCAGCCAGCAACCCCACAACCATGGGGAGGAAGCGAAAGCCTCAGCAACTTGCCCCCATCCCTGGCAAGAGGGAAAGGGCCAACCTCCCGCCCCCTGCCCATGACTCTGCTTCTGCTGGGGCTTCTGCTGAAGCTGCTCCTGGCGGTGGTGCTTCTGCTGGTGCTGGGGCTTCTGCTGGGGCTTACTCTGTTGAAGCTGCTCCTGGTCCTGCTGGTCCTGCTGGTCCTGCTCGTGCTCCTGGTCTTGCTCGTCCTGCTCGTGATCCTGGTCTTACTCATCCTGCTCGTCCTGCTCATGATCCTGGTCCTGCTCGTGCTCCTGGACTTGCTGGCCCTGCTGGTGCTTACTCTACTGCTGCTGATCCTGGTCCTGCTGGTCCTGCTGCTGCTGATCCTGCTGCCGCTGCTGCTGCTGCTGCTGCTGCTGCTGCTGCTTATGATCTTGCTGGTGAGGATGATGATGATGATGATGATGATGATGATGATGATGATGATGATTCTGCTGCTGCTGCTGCTGCTGCTGCTGCTGGTAGTGTGGAGGAGCAGCCCCTACTATCTGGGAGCCCCTCTGATGAGGGCCCATCTGGTCCAGCCAAAGGGAGGAAGAGGCGTATGCGACAACGGGAGAGGAGGCAATACTATATTGAGGAGGTGCACGAGGATGAGGTGCTGGAGTGGCTGAGAGAGAACGACTATCTGTGGCGGAAGGGACACCGGCTGTACAGGGACACCAAGCGGAAGCAGGCTGCTTGGAGAGAGAGGGCAGAGAGTATGGGTTACACTTCGGAGGTGCTCCTCGGCTGGTGGAAACATATGCACACCTGGTACGGGAAGCTGCACCTCAAGAAATCTGGCCAGGCCACTGTGAAGCTGACAGAGAGACCTACGTCATGGCCAGGTGCAGCTTCCTGGAGGGTGAGTTCCGCCACCGAGGAGCACCAGCAGCCCCTCTCACGACCCTCTCTCTCCGGCAGTCTGCTGAGACCCAGTCCTCTTCCGGCCGAGAGTCAGTCCCTGTCTCCAGGCAGGTTTCTGTGGAGCGTGCCACGGCAGAGAACCCGCGGACAGGTGTGGTAAGCGTGGTGGAGTGCGTAGAGGACTCCCTGGGGCGGTGGGAGAAAGGAGACATCGAGTCCACCACAGTCCTAGCCGCATCCACCCCCCCAGCTCCGCCTCTGCAGAAAGGCAGAGAGCCGGACAGCAGGAGGGGCAGAGCCACACTGTCCTGCTGGAGATCAGGGACACCATCCGCACCAGCATAGATCTCCTCTCTCAGCTGGTCCACACCAACTCCTCATCCTCCAACTGCAAGTCCTTCATCACCTATGTCAACCAGACTCTCAAGGAAATGGCGGATCCACAGTACCAGCTGGTGAAGGACCGGATCACCGAGCTGCTTCACAACCCTCCAGATCCAGAGGAACCTGCTCCCACCCAGTCCAGGTCTGCTCCTCCACCCCAGGTGATGTCCCTCCCATTCCAAGGCTTCCCACAGCCCCTCACCTACCAGGGCTACGGCTACCAGGAGGTTCAGCAGCACAGGCAGCAGCCCTTCCCAGTCCAGGCACAGAGTCATCGGGCGACACTGTTGCCACCTGTTCCACTGATGCCGATGCCACCCATGGCAATGATGCCACCGACGACAGCAATGCCACCCACGCTAATGATGCCACCCACGCCAGTCCTCACCCAGCTGCAGAGCAGACAGCCCCACTACACTACTCCTTCCTCCACCCCACAGCCAAGCCCGGCCTCAGTACATCTGTCATCAGTACTGGGGCTGACACCCCATGGCATGGAGGAAGGACCTCTCAGCATCACGGGGCTGAGCCAGCTGTCCGACACCTTCCTCAACACACTGTCCCCTGTTGTCCTCTCGGGGCCAGGCACTCCAGCACCACCCACCACCACAGCACCTGGACCCTTCACCCCTGAGACTGGGCACACCTCCGAGTGACCAAGAAGAGTGCCAGAGACCGGGTAGCTGGCTACCTGTGGACTTTATTTGGACACTTGACTTGGATCATTTTTTTTTACAGCTTGTTGTTCAATAAAGTTTATCTTTGATTCACACACTTACTTCATTTCTTTTTTTTAATAAAGTCTTGGTGGAAACTTTTAGAATTGGCTTAAGCCTTTGCATGCTTGTGGGATGGGTTAAGACAACAGTGGGGTGGGCAGGGATACCTGTGGAATGAGCAGGGATACCTTTGGAATGGCTAATAGCTGTGGGATAGATAAACCTCCAGTGCAAGCATAGTGGGACTGTATGGTCTACCCTCCCAGGTGCCACACCTAAGGCCCTTTTTTATCAATAACAATGTAAGCATTGATCCACACATTTGAACACAAACACAACTCTTTATTAAACGCCCTGTTCATTGTAGGCCCACCCAACATACATGGCCCAGTCTCATCCGTGTGATGAGACAGGCTGAAGGAAGCATCCATTAAGCATCTACCATCCTGTCTTGCCACTCCACCGCTCCAGCTGGGGAGTTGCACCAGTGTTTCAGGAGGTTGCACTGCTTCTTCCCTTCCCGTGAGGCTCTGTTGTGGCCTTGCACATCCTGAGTGTCGATCAGGTTTTGCCCTTGCCTCCATTCCCCAGGCTCCATGTCCCCATTGCCTTGTTGACGGTCCACGAGCCTGTTCTGCAAGACTGGGAAGTGGGTGTTCATGAGATTGTGCAGGATGCAGCAAGCTTCCACGATCCTCCTCACGGTCTCTGGGCGATGCTGCATGGTGGTGAGAAGTACCTGGAACCTGTTGGCCAGGATGTCAAAGGCGTTCTCCACCACCCACCTTGCCCTGGACAGTCTGTAATTGAAGATCCTCTCTTCACAGGTCAGGAGTCTGGAAGTGTATGACTTCATGAGGTAGATTCTGAGGGAGAAGGGGTCATCCCCCACGATGAGGTAGGGCACATCTTGCGTGTCGTTGGGCAGGGGGTCTGGATCTGGGAAGCCCACGATGAGGTTGCCTTCCAGCCCCTCCTTGAGGTGACTGGCGTTGTATACCTGGGCATCTGAAGATGAGCGTAGCCTGAAGCATCGATGTACATGAATTTGTAGTCAGCATTGACCATGGCGAAGAGGATGATGCTGAAGAAGCCCTTGTTGTTGAAATAAGAGGACCCCGACTTGGCTGGAGCTTTGCAGGCCACATGCTTGCCATCGATGGCTCCAACAGTGTGTGGGAAGTTCCACCTCTGATACCACTGCTCTGCAACTTTCTTCCATCCTTCTTCAGTGGAGGGGCACTGGAGGAGCTCCTCCTTGTATTCTTCGATGATGGCCTGCACCACTTCTCTGACCACAATGCTGATGGTGTTGTGTGGCTGCATGCTTTTGTAGGTGGTCCCTGAGGCCTGGTGGCGCAGAGTCAGTGCCACCTTGAGCCCAGGTTCCAGGCTGGGCCGGAAGTTGGTGTTTGCCTTGGTCAACCTGGGTGTCAGCCGCTGCACAACTTCGTCAAACATGGCTGGAGGCATCCTCATGAAGTTCTGGAATGCCCGAGTGTCTTCGTTCCTGAGCTCCACCATCAGCTTGTTGTACAGTCCGTACTCTGCTCTTCTCCCGATCCATTTTCAGACCCAGACGCTTCTTGGCTGCCTCTTTTTCTTCCCGTAGTAGAGTTCACAGAGCCTGTAGATGGCTTCGTACTGTTGCAGAAGGATGGTGGCTGCCAAAAGGACTGTGGTACGATCCACGGTGGACATGACTGGATGCTGTGGAAGAGCAAGAGTCAGATGAAGGCTGCAGAGGTCTGCACAGCAGGGGTGCTGGTCTGAAAGTGAGATGCAGACGAGTTGCTCCCCCTTTTTATGGGCAGTATAGGTGTCCCTTTGCATCCTCTAGGCATCCTCTAGACATCCTTAATATCCGAAAGGTCCCCCTCTGCGAACTTTCTTTCCGCTTTAAACGCTTTGTTTCCATGCTGCATCCGTTCTGCATCCGTTCTGCATCTGTTCTGTGTCCGTTCCGCTTCCTCCCTGCATCCGGGTGGATGCGATTTGCGCGGATGCACAGCGGACGCCAAGCGGATATAGCGGATGCGTAACGGATGCATAACGGATGTGTAGCGGATGCAGAACGGACGAACTGGATACATTTTCCGCGCAAAAGTTTTGGGCAGCCCAAAACTTTCGGAGCGGATGAAACGTCAATAAATGGATGCTGGACGGATAGAGAGGAAGCAAAACGGAGGCAGTGAGTACATCGTGTTTTCGAACGGATGGCAAGGTTTTTTGTCCATTTTACATCCTCTTTGCATCCATTGGTTCAGTGTGACATGGGCTTTAGTTCAGACAAACACCTAGGATTTGTACTTTGCCTATAGAGCTAGCTATAACCCCGACATAAACCTTACATGGCCCCATGGGACCCTGACAACAGCCAATAGAATACATGTTCTTGCACAGGAACAGGTAGCTCAAGTGCAAAGCCCAAGAGAAGGTATAAAAAACCCCCGTCAACTCAGAGGTGGTATTCTGGAGAACGGGTAGCAGAAATTTTGAGTAGTTCAGAGAACTGGCAAATACCACCTCTGACTGGCCCCATCCCCATCTATTCTCTGCCTCCCGAATCCCAGCTGATTGGCTGGGTCTTCTTTTGTTGCCCTGCACAGGAAAACGGAACTGAAAAGCAGGTTAGTGGGGTGGGGAGGGAATGAGGATTTTGCAGTATCCTTCCCTTGCCATGCCCACCAAGCCATGCCCACAGAACTGGTAGTAAAATTTTTTGAATCCCACCACAGTGTCAACTCCATGTGGTCAGCTGCACCAGGATGACGAACATGTGGTCCTGTTTATTTGTGTTGCGCTTGAGCATGTGCATGCGGGTGCCATTTGTATGAATGGCGTGCACATTGCTTGTGCAAATGGAGCTGGAATCATCCCCACACATACACACTCCATCAGTCTGCAAGGCTGGAAAGGTTGGGGAACCCTCCTCTAAACCAGGGGTCTCCAACCTTGGCAATTTTAAGACTTGTGGACTTCAGTTCCCAGAATTCCTCAGCCAGCAAAGCTAAACCATCTCTAAACCATTCAGAGATTGGGTTTACTGCTCTAAATCTGGAAATATAACCTTGTAAATAGATGAAACACCATTAAGCATTTTTTTTTCTTGGAAAAGCAGCTGAGCATAACTTGGTATGTTGTTTGAACCCAGGCTATTGATCAGCTTATGATAAAGTATCAATTAGTCCCCCAAGAAATCAGCACAGGCTGAAGAAGTTACAGAGCTATCTTTGCTGAAGAATTTGCTCTGCTCTGCTCTGCTCTAGTTTTGCAGCCCCTGCAAAGCTATGGGAATTTCTTTTGGAATAAAGAGTATAAGGTGAGATTGACTTTCCCTTTTTATGCATCTCCCCATCCCTGGAATCGAAGTGGACTACCCCAGACATTTAGCTGTTTGTAAAATACATTTTTAAAAAGTTGTACTTTAAAGTTGTAAAAGGGTACTAGTTCATTTTTTCTGGGTAAGTGTCCTTAAGCATGGTTAACACTGAATGATACTTAAAACAAAGGTTACCACTAATTTCAAAAGTATGTATTCCTTGTCTCTAGGTTGAGGTGAGTCTTCATGCATGATTTACTGTAACTGCAGACCATAATTAATATTCTGACATAAAAACCACAAATCAATGACCAACAAGCACAAAATAAAATGTCTATAAGCATACTCTTCAGCCATAGAATAAACATCTAAACTGAATCACTGGTTTGTTTCAGATGCATGCAGATTTTCTGTACATGTGATATAATTCCCAAGCAGTTAAATGTTTCAACACATTGTAACATTAAGATCTCAATTGACAATTGTATTTAAAAGTCACCATCTCTGAACATTTATTTTATTCCTTCATTTAAAAACAAAGCTTTGATTTTAAAGATCACATACTCATCAAGTGACTCTGGACAGCTGACAGAGAAATAAAAACAAACTGCAGAAGCAACATACCAAACCCCAGGCCAGTAACCCATATCACACAATCAGATGGTGTTAATGCAACATCAGGGCATAAGGCCTGAGGGAACAGCCAGTTTAAGGCTCATCCTTTGCATTCTTAATCTCAGCTATGAGTGATTTTCATATAAGAGTTTTATCCTCTTGTAGTCTCTTTTGGTCTTATGTTGCACAAGGTAACATTCCAGCAGTTTCCCATTGCTTCTTCTGTCAGACACAATTGCTGCACAAACTAATACTTTGTAATTGGAAGAAGCATTCGGGTTCACACAATAGTTATAATGGGGCTTAGTATGTTATGTGATTGTGCTTCATACTTTATTTCCTCCAACTGTTGCTCCTTTCTCCATCAATTGCAGTTCCTGGAAATGGGGAAGGGGCACCATATTTGTAGACCTGGGAACCAACTTTTACCCTAAAAGAGCAAAAGTCGAGCGGATAAACGACCCCAGCTCTGTGTTGCAAAAAGACAATCGACTCCCCGTTTATTTCGGGGTCGTCCTTTTCCCAGGCACATTCCAGTGTCCGAGAGGGCCCCAAAGATTGCTTTTTGATTCCAGCTAAACAGAGGCCAACTTAGTCTCGGAGCCAAGGAACAAGTCTAAGCCCTTTCTCCCTTCCTGCCCCTTTAAGAAGGCTGGTCCAGAGGCCAGCTCGTGGAGCGTGACTCGTCAACTTTTGCCGAGCTTCGCTTTGTGCAGATGCGAGAGAATCTGTTCGACCGATCGCTCTCTGCTTTGGTTGGGTGCCTTGACTTGCAGCTTTTCCGACAGTGAGTATCCCCACGGTTCTGTTCCGCTGGCCTGGTTCTCCTTCCCTTCCTTGGGGTGATGGTGGGCACGCGAGGTGCAATGGGGGCTCCCATCTCCTGGCAGAATTAAACGCCTCCCGTCGCCGTTTTATTATCTCCAGCGGGTGCTGCGGTAACTGGCCTGCTTCCTTCCCGTGTATATATATATATATATGTATGTGTGTGTGTGTGTGTGTGTGTGTGTGTATGTATGTGCTGTTCAGC
>BLBF01000032.1:33167535-33208565 GCA_015471245.1 Laticauda colubrina
CAGCTGAGAAAGAACATTTTTATTTATATTTATATTTATATTTATATTTATTTATTTATTTTTTCCTTCCCTCCTAGTGCCTGGCGAGTACACCCTCACCTATTTCCCTGTGCGAGGTGAGTACCGAGAAACGCGTCTCGGGTGGGGAGGGCTTTTTAAAATAACAGGAAGGAGAGCCAGGAGGACGAAGCTTGCAATCTTCTTCAGTCCGGAGAGCTCTTTCTTTCTCAGCTGGCAAATGATTTGATTTGCAGCAATTGCTCTATTCCTGCAGCTAAACTTGTCTTCCAGTTTTCAAAAAGTCGCCTTTGCTGGTTTCCTCCTGCAAAACAGAGTGCCGTTTTTACTTTCCGATCATCTGTTGGGGGTTTATACTGTGTTGTTGCCAGGAAGTGGAGAATTCTGGCTGGCTTTGTTGCATCCCAGTTAATGTGCTTGCCACCTTCTGAGCTGCCCACGGTTCTTAACCTGACAGAGTTCTCTGGAAGGAAGTTTATTTATCCTGCCTTTATTACCTATTTATATAAGTAACTCAAGGCAGCAAACAGAACTAATACTTTCTCCTCCTATTTTTCCTCACACAACAATCCTATGAGGGGTGGTTGGGCTTGAGAGAGCGAGGAACTGGCCCAAAGTCACCCAACCAGCTTTCTAACCTAATGTGAGACTAGAACTCACAGTCTCTGGCTTTCTACTCTGATGCCTTCGCCAGGAGACTGTCTTTTAATGGCAGTATGAGAAGTCCCCATAAATACACAGGACAAAAAAAAATGTCAACATTATTTGCTGCAAAAGAAGGTGTGTGAGGAGGAATTCTATCAGAGTCCCTTTTGTAATTGGACAAAAGCACATGTATTTACTCATTATTCAAATATAGCAGTAGCATTTAGTTATTTAATCCTGCTAATATTCATAGCACTATATGAAACACTTTCTTTCATAGACTACCCTGAATATTAACAGTAATATATTTCAGAACAAAGAACATTTTTAGTTTAGGAAAAGGAGTTTTTAGTTACATTAAAAAAACAGTATAAACAGTAAAAAAAAACAGTGAAACAGTATAAAGCGTACATTCTGAACAGCACTAAAACTGTTCAGGTAATAATTGAAGGAACACTGAAAACCTTTTCTCTCTATTTCCTCATCCATTTTTAATTCAAGGTCTGTCAAGAATTCTTTTGCTGTTTGATCTAGATTGATCTTAGATTTCTGGAAAATGAAAAAAAAAATAGCACCCACCCATGAATTTTTTACCATTTTTCCATAGAAAAAAGTTTATATTCATCAAACTTGAATATAGATAGGAAAAAAAATGCAGAAATATTTTTTTTATTTTGCAGAGCATTTCTTTATTGAGAAGTATGCCCCCCCTCATTCCTGCTGAGCGAACTAGGATTTGCTACAATCAGTGTATTAACATTCCATATTCATATAGGAGGAATGGGTTCTTCATTCATTGGCGCTTCTAGTATTTATTTTAAAATGCTTTTATTATAAAAACGGGGATCTACAATCAGATAGAAAAAAAATAACTCAAAAATTAATAGAAAGAAAATATGTTGTTCGGAGTTAAAATTGAAGGGTCCTTGGTGCTCTCTGAGCTTGGTTGTTTTCTTGCAGATATTTCATTACCTGCTGCTGATGGCATGGATGATGTTACCTAGTTTTGGTAATTAAACATCTGCACAAAAACAATCAAGCTCAGAGAGCACCAAGGATCCCTCAAAGAAAAATATTTTTGATTTAAATGTATACAAACAAAAAGCTCAAATTACAAATTACATCTTAATCACCCGGAGAAATATTGTTTAAATTTTGTCCAATGCTGATAAAAATCCAATTCCTATTTAGAAATTGAGTACATATCTTCCATGCAGGTCTCTAAACCAGTTGTAATTGTGTAGCAGTTGACATATTAAAACGCTTTTCTACCCACATTCAAACAACTCCAAAACATGTAAGTTAATGTTCAAAATATTACCGGTATGTTTCCAACTTAGGAAGGTTAAACCCAACTTTTACTACACGGTCTCTGAAGTCCTCCAATACACATGAAAATAATATCTCAGAGTACTAGTTTGATATTTATTAAAATGCAATCCATTGATTTTTAAAAATAAAATATCCTATTGCTGCTTCCTTTTCTTAACAGCTTTTGTACACCTGCTCAATCTAACCAACTCTGGGTAATGTACATGAGCAAGCCAATACAAAATATATCAACAAAAATTAGCTTAAAAACACAATAAATTAATGACATAAAAACAGGTAAGCATTTTCATCATTGTAGAGCCCATGGGATATAATTTATGTTCAATGTTACCAAAGTGATTGGGGAGAAGATAGAATAAGCCTGAGGGAAATGGCTACTGTTATTCAGTAGTTATTGAGCTAGATATTGAGCTAAGAATCAGAGAGAGTTCACCATTATCTGAAGATTTTTTTGTCTCTAAATTTTTTTGAGTGTACATCACCACCAAAACATGTTTCATTTAAGCCGTTTTCTCAGGTTTTATTTACTGCACAGTAGATAGGGTCTATCTACCACCATGAGTAACTTGGCTCTTGTGACTTGATGGACATATTCTTGAAAGCAATAGATAAGTGTTTTGCCACTGCCACTTCTGGGATAGTTTTTGCCATACCAATCCTGGTTTTTCTAAGAGCAGTGGTCCCCAACCTTTTTTGTACCAGGGACCAGTTTCACGCAGAAACACTTTTTCAAGGACCAGCAAAATCTATTCTTCCCCAATAGTAAAGGGCTTCTTTACTATTTCTTTACTAAAACATATTTATATATATATTTTAAACACGATTATTCATTCTTTGCGGTCTGGTACAAAATGATCCGCGGACCGGTCCCGGTCCAGGGACCAGTGGTTGGGGACCCCTGCCTTAGAAGACTCCCACTTAAATATTAACCAAGTGTGACACTTTTCCTGAGGTCACCTTAGCTATGATTTGGAAGATGATGTATTTTAGTCGGAGAGAGTTGGCTGCCATGAGAGGTAAAAGCCTTGTAATGACCAATCCCTTAACTGTTGTTTGCTTGCTTAGCTGGTATTAAGCTCCATTGAGCAACTGTAAAAAGACTGAGCTGTAAGCTATCTACAGTTGCTTCTTCTCTTGGAGAGTAGTCATGTCTTGACTCTGACCATTTCTCCAGCAGGAGGGAGTCTTGGACTTAGAATGAATGCCTCATTTTATGACAGTACATAAAAACGTACTTATTCAGATCCCAACAGCAACATTTTCTTGGGAACACTTCACTCTATCATACTTTACATTTCAATCTGCTGCTCTCATTTTTCTATTGGAACACTATTATTTTAAAGAAATATCTGGAGTTCCAAGGATGAAGAAGCAGCCTGGCCAATGGATAATGCACTACATGAAATACTCCATGAGAAAAGTATAAAACACAACATTTTATCATTATCAATAGAATAAATTATTTGCTCTTCAGAACTGAACTATGGGGTCCTTGGTACTCTTTGGTTGTTGTCTTGCAGACATTTCATTACCGAACTATGTAACATCATCAGTGCTAGTTGGGAGTGGGGTTTACTTTCATTCTATATACTAGTGGCTTGCCCTGTTAGTGTTGGTAGGAGTGGCCTTGGTGGTTCCTTGATTGGGCTATTTACTGTTAGCTTGTTTGTTGGCAGTGTAAAAACATTGCTGTATGCCTGTCCCCTGAATCTACTGAAGTTGAATTCAAGAGGCCACAGAAAGCTTCTGTAATATCCTTCACAGGTAACTTCCTTCCATTCCAATATTTGACTCAAGAATGCAACTGCTCCATTTTCTGACAAGTTTCTCTGATAATTATCTGCATCAGTTTTGTTAATTTCAGACTTCTTCCCTACCATTTCTTTGGCAAATGTCATCTTTCCTTCTGCTCCACTGCAGTGGCAATTAGGTTTTCTTGAAAGTGCTGCTTCTCATCACAGAATATGCAAAACCAAAACGTGAGGGTTGAGTAGGTAACTCAGCATTCTGTGAATCCAAATAATCATACTTAAAAATTATGGTTCAATGTGCTCGATAAATATTGCCACTAGGTTTATGCACATTTGGAATTTTTTGTCTCAGGCCGTGGAGAAGCTATACGCATGCTGCTGGCTGATCAAGGACAGGAGTGGACTGAGGATGTGGTGAATGGGGAGATTTGGAAGAAGGGAGATCTGAAGAAATTATGTGTGAGTAAAGCTGCCTTTGAGATACATTTTGTTTTATAGGTTTAGAAGGTAAATCCTTCTGCAAATGAGCTCTTTCATGCATTCCAGCTCTCAGTGTTATAATTTCATTAACCAGATTTCTCTCTTAGGATGTGCAGCTTGTAGCTCTCCAGTTAGTTTACAAATTTCATTAACTTTGCTATTTGCAAAGTTAAGTCTTGGAGGATGCATTATTATATATATTATAATATATATTTCAGCAATATCTTTACTTTCTTGGAAATACATTAGAAAAGTCCATCACTAACCATTTTTCCCTCATTTCTTCTCTTCCAGGCCTTTGGCCAACTGCCGAGATTCCAGGATGGGAATTTTATATTGCATCAGTCAAATGCTATTCTACGCCACTTGGCTAGGAATCACGGTAGGATATATGGGCAAATCTGTGAGCATGTAGCCTTTTGGGGCTAGAGCATGTGTGTCTACATATACGTTTATGTGTATATTGTGGATGGTAGAAAAATGCAGTTTTA
The DNA here is from genome assembly GCA_015471245.1 of Laticauda colubrina. Classification (NCBI taxonomy): domain Eukaryota; kingdom Metazoa; phylum Chordata; class Lepidosauria; order Squamata; family Elapidae; genus Laticauda; species Laticauda colubrina. The sequence continues at coordinate 33,172,253 of BLBF01000032.1, forward strand.
ATTATAAGTGTTTTTACTATGATCTTCTCTAACTTCAGACCTGGCCACATTCTTTCCCTCCTCTTAGGACTCTATGGTGAAGATGCAAAGGAAGCAGCATTGCTGGATATGGTGAACGATGGGGTGGAGGATCTACGAATCAAATATGCCCACTTAATCTACCAGAACTATGTAAGATGGATTATAGGAGAACTTGGTTTTATTTTTAGCTACTTGATGGACAGCTCACTCCCCTATTTAATGATGTCTTGGTTTCTCTGAGAACCAACAGGCTGATCAAATTATGGGTTTTTCTAACAGAAGAGGTAGTTTTTACTGGGAAAAGTTAACTTAGGTTTCAATCTAAAAAATGTAACAGTAAACCTGATTAATTTAGTTCAGCTGAACTTTTTACCCCACTGCAGATGATAAAGCTTTAACCAAAAGGGTTCCAGTAAAAGTGTCAGTGATGTTGGCTCCACAGTCTCATTTGGTTCCCACTAGCCAGAAGATATGCCTGGGAAGTTTCCTACTAAAAAGCAGCAGTAGCATATTGGTTCTCTGCCTGACTGCAGTGAATTCTTTTAGGGGATCCCCACTGTCTGAGGGGAATGTCTGCCAAATAATTAAAAAGGGAAAGGAAGGATGATAGAACTAGAAGTAACAATATCACCTAGTGGTATTAAATATTAAAGTACCAGGCTAGAGGAGATTGTGAGTTCTATGAGTTCATGAGAACCAACTGGATGACTTTGGGCCAGTCACTCACTGTCAGCCTATCACCTCACAGGATTGTTTTTTGTGAGGAAAATAAGAGGAGGAAGATGTTCTGGATAGGCCAGCCACCCTGAGTTATTTGTAAAAATAAAGGTGGGATATAAATAAATAAAACAATGGGTGCCTGCATGACTCAGAGAGGTTGGATCACTTGTGCTGGACTCACTGTCCTGGTGGGAGAGGATGTGGAGGAGGCAACAATATTTGGAAACTATCCATTGGGCCTACAAAGAACAAAATAGCAACAAATTATTTCCTGCTCCAGAAGCAAGAGTGATTGCTGTATAGGCTGGTTTGTTGTTGTTGGTAATATAGGTATGATAATGCTGATGCTGAGAATGGAAATTGGGCTGGAGCTGCAGCCAGGTTTTCCCATCAGAGGTTTTGGAAGAACCTGAGGGCAGTGTACTCTTGAGCCTTGGCAACAGGTTGGTTATCAAGTATGACAATAGGCAGCACATCATCTAGAAAAGGCAGGACAAGGGCAAATGGCACACGAGAACCAATGATTAGCAAGATAGATTTGGATTAATCAGAAACCCCAATCAAAGAATCTTTGAATGCTAAGTGGCAGAGTGCAGTGGTGGTATTCTACTGGTTCGGACCTGTTCAGGCGAACCAGTAGTAAAAAATGTTACCATTGGCTGAACCGGTAGTAAAAAAAAAAAAAGCTACCGGTTTGGCTGAACCGGTATTTCTTTCTTTCCTCCTGACGATCAGCTGTTCCGACGATCAGTTGTCAGGATTCCCCTTGCTGTCTTACTGCTTCACCCAGGAGGCTTCCCTGAGGCGCAGGAAACAAAAAAAAGGAGTGCAGAGGGTGTGCTGCAAAAAAAAACAAAAAAACCCACACCCACCCAAATATATGGCCACTCCCACCTGGCCACACCCACAGAACTGGCAGTAAAAATATTTGCATTCCACCCTGGTGGAGTTGTCCATTAAAAGGGAAAATGTGCATTTTATGAAGAGTATGGACTCAGCCCAGTGACTATTGAATGCTAGCTGCTATTCTATTGGAAGTAAAAGCTAGATTTATACAGAAATTAATGAAGATTAGAAAAGCCACCTACCTACAGTGGTCTTGGACAGAGGGAGAAAATTATCATTGTTGGTTGAACACAAAGACTGATGATGAGATCTGTTTCTCCATTTATCATGGGCTCGTAGGTGTAAAGAGATCATGCAATCCCCAACAATCAAACTCTTAAAAACAAACAAACAATGGGGCTTGAATTATTCCCCTCCTCCAATAGCAAGGGCTCAAGCAAACTGCTTAGGATAATTGAATCCTTCATTCTGCAGTATTGGTTGAAATGTCGTGGTGTATTCCTTTCACCCTAATTCTTCTCCTGGGAGGGAAAGGCAGACCTAGTGGAGGAAAGAGCTGACTGTTTTTCTTTCACAGGAATCTGGCAAAGCTGCTTATATTGAGGCCCTGCCAGCTGAGCTGGCCCCTTTTGAGAAGCTCTTGGCTCAGAATGATGGAGGAAAAGGCTTCATTGTAGGCAAACAGGTAATCAAACCATCACAGCTTCCTGTCTAAGACAGAAATCTGGGCTGGCCATTAATGGCCTTCCTGAGATGGAGGCAATTACACAGGGGTAAAATTCATACATTGTTGTTAATGAGTGCTCACTGTTAATAAAATCACTGCGATTTACTGTATTACACCCCAACCGTCTGGTTCATGCCAGCTATGAAATCAAAGCTAAAGCAATCAAGTATTGCTAATGTGCTAACAGCAGGCTTCTGCTTTGTCTTGTCTATATTAATCTTGATTTTAGATAAAGAGGGAATACTGACTTGTCCTTATTGTATAAATGGAGTAACACATTTAGAATCCTTGTTCTACTTCCAGTTGATAGTGTTCCCTAAAACTCAAGAAAGCGGCTTCTTTTAAAAAGAAATATCAAGATTTTTCTGACAGGGTTTTGTACTGTGTTCTATGCTTTCCTGCAGTCCCACAGAATTGTTATAAAAATAAGGTCCAAAAGCCCCTCCCCCCCCAATGTGCTTACTTTTCAAAGTCTTTACCATAGAAGGTCCTATCAAGTTTGGCGTTTTCTTCTGTGCCATAAAGCAACATGCTGCATCAATGTATGTATTTCTACTTTCCCTCATGTTATGTATGTGCGAATGAGCAACACTGAGGTTGATTTGCTGCTGCTGAATCATTCCCTCCTGCCCATACAACATCCCTGCCAGAGCTCCTGGGAGAGGGGGGGGGTGTTTCCTAGATTTGTGGTACTGAGGAATTTTTAACATGGCTTCCCTTATTGAGTGGTCTATGCAGACCAAGAGTTCATGGCTACCATGGATGTTGCCAACTTACTGAGAAGCCGACATTGTATAAAGGTGATATGTTGGGGTAGATATGAAATGGTTTAAAGTGAGGGGCATTGACTCCATCCCTTATCATGGACATATCATTCTCTGGTTGCTATGGAGTTTCACGATGTATCCCTCCCCCTCACATTTTCCTTCCTATGGGGAAGATATCCAGTTTAACGAGTCCAGATGATTTTTAAAGGGCAACTGGGGAATTTCCCATGGGCAGGATGTATCATTTGGTTGAAACCCTGGTTTCCCAGTTAAATAAGGTGGCTGTAACACTTGATCAGAGTGCATTGGAATGGCCATCCCTCTCACACATCCTTGGTAGACCAAGGCGCTTCTGGAGATGAAGCAGCAAAGGAAAACCCATCTTAAGTCTGAGAGAGTGGGTATATAAGATCTCATATTCAAGCTTACAGTATGGGCATAAGGGCAGCAAAAAGATCATACTGTATTTTGTTGCCTTCATTTGTCCACTGAATGCCACCCAGCAGCCCTTTTTTTGAGTTGCCTTAAAAAGCAACCTTCAGGTATGGGTAAAATACAAATAGGATAAATGCATAAATATGCTCCACTTGGAATCATCAGTGCATTGTGAGTGACTGCCAGATTGCCCACACACACAGATGGGGATTTTTTTTTCTTAAATATGTTTCTCCCTTGACCCCAGCCAAATTCAGTTCATTTTTAAACTTAATTTAGCTAGCTTCTGCACACAACAGATTTACCGTATATACTCGCATATAAGCCGACTTTAGAACATTTTTTTTTTTCCAAATTTGGGGGTCAGCTTATACGCGCATAAATCTAATTTATAGGTGGCCGTGCCTCGATTTGCGTCGGAGCAGCGACTTAGCGTGGCGGCTTCGAGCAATGAGTCTTGGCTCTCGCACTCCCTGTCAGCTGGCCCTTAGCAGCCCTTGCCTCAAGGGAAACATGCGCGAAAATCGGCCATTTTTCTCCCTGGATGGACGATGAGCCTCAACTTTTGCCCTGCCGACTTTTCCCTCTGGGCTTCACTTCTGCTGTTCAGGGAAGTCGCGCCCAAAGCTCTGTCCTCCCAGAATCTTTCTGACAGTGAGCCTTGATGGTGAGATCAGGGGTTGAACACCATGGTATTTGGGGATCGGCTTATATGCGAGTTTTTGCAAAATTCCTCATTTTAGGGCAGTTTTTTAAGGGTCGGCTGATATGCAAGATCGGCTTATATGCGAGTATATATGGTAGTTCCATTCTGTTCAGTTTTTGCAGTTGTTCTGCTGATGGGTAAGTAGAGATCCAAACCCCTTTATGTGATTTCATCTCAGTATTCCATAATTCTGTAGGTTTTAGGACAGCACAGAACACAGTACCGAAATCCAGTTTTATGAGAAATCTCAATTTTTCTTTCTTTTTCTTTTCTTTTAAAAAGCTGCTTTCTTGAGTTTCGAGAAATACTGTCAATTAGAACTGGAAGAAAATGCCAGCTCTGCCATTATAGATATTTAGCACGTATGGTACAGGTAGTCCTTGAAAGATTTGATATGTATTTAGCGGGTGGGGTGGAACATCTGTGTTTGCTGTTATGTACAAAGATGCAAAACTAAACATGTTTTGCAAAATTATATCCATTGCTCTTCTTTTGCTGTGTGCCACTCTTCTCCAGATTAGCTTTGCAGACTATAATCTGCTCGACATTCTACATGTCCATTTGGTCCTGGCATCAAATTGCCTGGCTTCTTTGCCTTTGCTGGCTGGCTACGTGCAACGCCTTAATGACCGGCCACAAGTCAAGAATTTCCTGGAATCAGATGCCCGTAAGAAACGTTTCATCAATGGGAATGGCAAACAGTGAAGCCACTTACTTTTCTAGGATGCAAGTTTGTAGGTTTGTACCTTTGAGATTTAATAAAGCTACCGTAGTTTTTAAAAAGGCCTGTATCACTCTGCTGGGAAAGGAAAATCATGAAAACTGTGGACATGGAAGCCTTTTACAGGAAAGAACCTTTTGCACCTCGTTTCTGATTGTACTAGAGTAGCAATAATGCTAAAATCACTTGGTAATGATACACTTTTTTAAAAGAATAAAATGCAGTTCTCCAAAGACTGATTCATGGTGTGGCTATGATACAGGAATAAGAATGTACCATTCACTCATGCTTTTTTTCCATTGGAATCAAAATCCAACAGTTGCATTTTTCTAAGTCAATAGTTCCTCATAAATCAGTCACCCCATTTAAATATATTCTGGTCTCTCTTACTAGCAGTATATATTTACCTTAGCAGTAATCTGTATGGCTACAGTTCCAAGATTACAGTGTGCACTGTATTTCAGAATTAAAAACTGAAACTGCTGATTTTTTGTTTTTATCTGGGTCTGCTATTCTACAACAAAATCGAGAAAATATCCTATTAAGTCAGTTTAATTATAATTTCAGGAACCATTTCTAAGGTAACTTATTTTCAGACAGTTGTCTATTAAATAAGTGTTTAAAAAGTTTTCTCTCCCCCCCCCCCCACCTCATTAAACATTCTTATCTTTCATAATTTCAACTGGTGCAATGCCTTAATGCCCAGTCACTTCTCTTTTCTGTGCTGGATCAAGTTATTTCTATTTATTATACATTTAAAAGAGGTCATACTGCTCTTCTGCTTGAGATTTTTAGGGTCTTGCCATCTTTATATCTTAATTACCTGCATTTTCATTATATATGTTTATCATACATACCCTATAGGTTAAAACAGCAGTCCCCAAACACCGGGCCTCGGACCGGTACGTGGATCATTTTGTACCGGGCCGCAAAGAATGAATAATCGTGATTAAAATATATATTTTATATTGGCTAAAGCTAAGAAGCCCTTTACTATTGAGGAAGACTTGATTTTGCCAGTCCTTGAAAAGGTGTTTCTGTGTGAAACTGGTCCCTGGTACAAAAAAGGTTGGGGACCACTGAGTTAAAATATTCTGAAAATGTATATTTGGAAGAGAAAAAAAGCATTTCTCATAGCAGACTTGTAGCCAGAGGGTTCATTTAATAAACCAGGATATTTGAAGAATCTTCTCACCCAATGGGATTGACTTTCTTTTCATTCTAGCATGGGGTGGGCAACTATGCAACTTTTCAACCTGTGGACTTCACTTCTCAGAATTCCTGAACCAGGCATGGGAGTTGAAGTCCACAGTTATAAAGTTGCCATAATTGTCCATTCCTGTTTTAGTAGAAGGGGACCAACTGCACACTCCATCAGCCAAGGAATTTCAGCCGGTGAGGTCTAAAAGAAGAGACTTTTCTGCTGTGGCCTCTGCTCTTTGGAACATCTTGCCAGTGGATGAGATCCACTCCCCCCCCTCCTTCTGGTCTTCTAGAAAGACATTAAAACTTGGTTCTGCTTGTTGGCTTGGGGTTGCTCTGGGCTAGAGGTGATTGGTACAATGTGCGTTGTATGGTCATGCCTCACATTCATTGTTCAAAATTGTCCTTTTTGCTTACTTGGTTAGGTATTTGGTTGGTGTTTTGTTCAGCCACACTGCCTGAGATATTGGTAATACAAGCCTCTAGCTTCTTGCTACCCAGACTAGTAACATGCAAGTAGCAGTACTAGTTCTGAAAGATGGGAATGCTCATAGAACAGAGAAGCTAGGGTTAGGAGGGTCAAGTGGAGTTGGAGATACTGCTGTAATGCCTCCTTGCATTTTTTACCTGAGGTAGATACCTTGCTACGTAATGCAGGGATGTCAAACTCACGTTGTCATGGCATCATCACGTAACGTATCACAACTCCCCCCTCCTTTGCTAACTGAGCATGGGCATGGGCAGCGTGTGATACATCTGGGCCCGCAGGCTGCAAGTTTGACAACTTTGGCCGAACGGCTGTGCTGGCCTTTCTTTAAATGAGGATTGGAAAGTTATGTTCCAAGATCTATGTATGATTGATGATCCTTGTTTAGAATTTTGGAGAACTCCCATGCAACTGCTAGGACATTCCAATATAATGGGATCATCCTTCTCAGACCAAGAATCAACAGGATCAGAGAGATCAGTGATGTAATCCTCTTCCTGGCAGAACAGATTAGCAGTTTTCTGAAAACTAGCAAACTGGCAAACAGAAGCCTCAGTGGAACTAATGGAAATGGAGGGATCCGGAATCTGTGGTCCTTTGTATACCAGATACAGACAGAAGCATAATCAGAATATTTCATATTTAAAAAGAAACAATTACAGAAAACAGCTTCTGGAACTATATATTATGTAACTTTAAAATGAAATTGTTTTCTTCTTCTCTTCATGCCATGCCATGATTCTGCAGACTGCAAACCTATGAGCATTTTAAAAATTGATTATACTTACATTCTGAGAATATGTTTGGTTGAAGAGCAGGATAAATACTTACCAATTAACTAAAATAAGTGAATATAGCAAACCAGTAGAGGACATTTTTGTGAAAAAAGCACTATTATATCATTTTAGAAGATTGGAATATCTAGAATGGCAAGTCCACAAAATTATAAACAATATTGATTAAAACTGGAGACCTCTAACAACATACAGATTTATATGCAACATATAAATCAGTGGGATTTAAAGCCATTGTATATAGCCCAATGACTAGTTACATAAAATATATACATAATACATATTTGAAGCATTAAACAGCCCATCATTATTAAAATGACAGAAAAAGAGTTTTATTTAAATTGGATAAAATAGCAAATTGCTGTATCTTATTATCTAAGTCATGCCCATTTTATGAACTTTCTGAAAGTACCTGGTTGACTCCTAATTTCACATATAAAAAATCCAACAGATAATATTCTGTAGGGTTTTATGACCGCAATTATAACTTTACATAACTGTGTAACAATTTCACAAACAGGCTATCAAAAAGTGTACATCAGTCTTCACAGATGGAATCCTAAAATGTGTAAAACCTAACCTGACAGGAGAAGCGAGTTAACTGTATGGTTCAAGTTTCACTGTTGAGTTGCATTCGAAAAACCAAAAGGTTGCAGATGGTTGTCTGCAGTTGACTGCAACAACCAAGACTAGGTGGAAAAGATGTCTAGTACTTAGTAAGATGGTTGATTTTGCTACATACATATTAATTTATTGCAATCTTTTAATTACAAACTTCTGCCTTAAGCACATAGGGCATTAATGTGAAATCTCACTCCTTGTAGTCCCTTGCATATCCGATATATATTTTTTTTTTAAAGGATCCTAAATATTGTCAGACATGTTGCAAACAAATCCGAGGGGCAATCTTTACCCTGACAAATATATTTATCAACCACTATGCGCCGCATATATACTGCTTTATGCCACGCCCATAACCTCTTACTCCAAAAAAGCCGAACCTTCGCTGTCGTCTTGTCATTTATTCGGCGAGGAACACGGGTGGGAGATCGCGTGCACTTTCTTGTGAAACTATAATTCCCATGACCCCACACGCCAAAGGAAGTTGCCCGGTCCCTGGTCTTCCGGGAAGAGCGAAAGAAACATGACGTAGTATTATTGCGCCCGGCAGGTGAAGGTGACGAGATTAGGAGCTGCAGCAGGGGAGATTTCCCCCCCATCCCTTCGCTCTCCGTAATGTTGGGGGCTCAGTCCTTACGCTTCCGTCCGATTTGCACCCAGGCTCGCTTTTTTTCCGCCGCTGCTGCTCCGGAATCGGTGACTTCTACTTGCCCTTCTTTCTTTTTCAACAAGGGAAAGGGGAGAAGGGATGGGGACCTATACAACTGCAGTAATGGTTCTCAGTTAGCTTGCCGTGGGCTTGTTTCTAGTGTGCCATGTGATTTTTGTCTTGTGTTATTTCTTCTTTTTGTATTGTATATATTCTGTGCAATCCGTATGTGCAGTACAGTGCAGATATTATTAAAATAGTTTTAACTTCTTAAAACATGTCTTACACTTTTAAAAATATATGCATTTCATAATTTTCCGTTCTGCTAACAGAATTACCGTTATGTTTAATATTGTGCTGCAGATTCGAAAAAGGATTAAATTGGAGGAATAAGGGAAGGGAGCATGGATGATGGAGATCTCCAAAGTCCTGCTTTTTGGACCTCCTCGGTTCCTCCAACGTGCTTTTATTTCTATTTTTAGCATGAAAGCATGTTTTAAAATATATACTTTTGGAGGAAGAGTGCCTTTTTCTTGCCTATTATGAAGGTTTCTGTGCTTACCTTTTGGAAAGAGATTTATTTCCCCCCCCCAACCTTTTTTCCCCTTTTGTTCTATTTCTGAGGAATAGTTTTCTTCAAAGTTAAAGCTATTTCTTTTTGTTTGACAGGCACCCCCAAAGAAAACTCAGTTTGGTCCTCTCAAAGATGAGGATCGCATTTTTACTAATCTTTATGGACGTCATGATTGGAGGTGAGAAACAAAAATGTAGAACTTATTTTGCTTGATGACAGGAAAATATACAGTTTCCAAACCTTTTTTTGGTTGGGGGGGGGGAGGGGGGAAAGAAGTTATGAAGGAAATGGAGGATGAAACATTTAACTAGTGAATAAATTGTAGGCTGCCAAAAATATTTTTCTACTTATCTAACACTTGTAATTTACTTAAATACAATAGTAATTCTTTTAAATTTCACTAATTCTGTGTATTCACAGAATTTGCAAAATTACTGTCTTGGCAACTAAATTTATCTGGTATTTTGGCACCGCACAATTTTGTGATTGTGTATTTGTGCAGCTACTATTTTTGAGGTTTTCTGGTTATTATAAAGGTAAAGGATGCCAGGATATTGTCCTGTCCTGGCTTCTACTACTTTGCATACAATAGAAAATAGTTAAGAAAAATCTGCAGTAATCTGCTTGGTGTCAGCATGACCATGAATAGAGCTGGAAGCCTTACTCAACCCCACATCTTTCTCCTTTTTAGTCTCCCTTCTGATTATGGGGAGGGAACTAAGAAAAAGAAAGAGATGGAGAGTCAAAGGAAGACCTATTTTTGTTTCATTTCTCTAAGATTTTATCAATGTTTTAGAATAGCAAAGTGAAGGCTAATCCTTGTTTGTTCTGTAACTATCGGTTTTCATACAGAGGCTAAGAAAATAATCAATGAAACATTCTGCCCTTTACTTACTTGTGCTACAAATACCAGAGGACAAGGCTCATGTCATGACATCACAGTGCATGTTTTATCATTTTGTCATTATGGTTAGAAAGGAGGACTCTCAACTCCATCTACAAGATGAAGATATATTTCCTAATTTCAAATATTTCCAAATTCCCATGTATTTAGATTGCACCTATTGGTACAACTCAAGATAGAATCAAAATGCTACTGCCTCCTATTTTCCTATATTCTATATTAAGAACCCTTAATATAAGGTGAGTTGGGTCAAGAGAAACTAACTGGGCCAAAATCATATTATGGGCCAACTGGGTCAAAATCATAATTAAATCAGATTCATGCCTAAAGGAAGACTAGAACTTGAAGACTAGAAGTTTTCCAATTTTTAGTCCAGTGTCTTAACCACTACATTAAACTGCTATCATATTCTGAGATACCTGAACAACTCCAGATGGGGAAAGCAGCTCTAAATTTATTTACAAAATGGAGTTAATATGCATGACTCTTTCTTTTTTGTCTCTAGGTTGAAAGGGGCTTTGAGCCGAGGTGACTGGTACAAAACCAAGGAAATTCTGCTGAAGGGTGTTGATTGGATCTTGAATGAAATAAAAACTTCAGGCCTGAGAGGCCGTGGAGGAGCTGGCTTTCCCACTGGCCTCAAATGGAGCTTTATGAATAAGCCTCCAGATGGCAGGTACTAATTATGAACATTGTCATTTCAAATGTTAGACTCTGTCTGTCTTCTTGTACAGAACCTGTCTAAGCAATATTTTTTCCTTCTACTTTTGGGTTGGTAGGCCATTTATTATTAATTAGAATTTGTAACTGTGGCTTCCATTTCAGTCTTTCACATTTAAAATTGTGCACCTCAGCTTTGAGGAATTATTTATATCTGTTTCAAAAGTTTTAAATCCATCTTTTTTGCTCTCTTTTTTTAAAGTTGTGTTCTCTAGAAAGATTGGCTCTCTGAAGCAGCCAGATTTCTGGACTTATCCAGAAGAGTTGCTATAAGAGGCATAGTTTTTTGACTAGGTGAATGGAGTTTGAGATTTGTACTTGGAAAAGGCAGCTTCAAACATCTTTATGTGTGCTCTTATTTAAAATTCACCTTTTCTCAGCCTAGTTTGCCATATGACTAAAATATTATCATTTTCAGTGGCTGCAGAAATACAAATATAGTTTCCTCAGTAATATTTAGGATGCATACTTGTATGCTCAGGTTTTCTAAGCCTTGATTTCCTTGCAGCTGAAGTTGAACACTATGATCAATGACTGAGTGAAGATCCTGAACTGGATAGATTAGTTATGTAGTCTGTCTGTAAACTTTAATAGATTAGGTAGCATTGCTAACTAGTACACACTGATGGAGAGGCTTTTCTTCTTGTTGATGGATGTAATTATTTCTGTGTTTCAGGCCTAAGTATTTGGTAGTGAATGCAGATGAAGGGGAACCAGGAACTTGTAAGGATCGGGAGATTATGCGTCATGATCCCCATAAACTAATAGAGGGCTGCCTGGTGGCAGGAAGATCTATGGGGGCTCGAGCTGCCTATATCTATATACGTGGAGAGTTCTACAATGAAGCATCAAACTTGCAGGTAAAACTGCTGCCTCCTTTTATGGTTACTTTAATTTTGTCTGCCAGATTGCCTTTTTCTACAGTCAGAAATCAAGGTCACCGATGTTTGGCTGTAATAATTAATGCTATCTTATTTTATTAGGTGGCAATCAAGGAAGCCTATGAAGCAGGACTGGTGGGCAAGAATGCTTGTGGCTCTGGCTATGACTTTGATGTCTTTGTGGCAAGAGGGGCAGGTGCCTATATTTGTGGGGAAGAAACAGCACTTATTGAATCCCTTGAGGGCAAACAGGGCAAACCCCGCCTCAAGCCTCCGTTCCCTGCAGATGTAGGTAAGGCATTTTAAATGCTCCTAGTGGTTTTGGGATTTTGTGTGTGTGTGTGTGTGTGTTGTTGTTGGAATTTCTAATATGCTTCCTCAAGTTCTAATTTCTAATATGCAATTTCTAATATGCTTCCTCAAAACTCCCATTTTGATTATTCTTGTGCCCATTCTCCTTTTCATCTTAGATCGTTTAGAAATGTTGTTAAGCCATTTTCTTTCTTTCTCTAGGGGTTTTTGGGTGCCCTACCACAGTGGCAAATGTGGAAACAGTTGCAGTAGCACCTACCATCTGCCGTCGAGGAGGTACCTGGTTTGCTGGCTTTGGACGTGAACGTAACTCTGGCACTAAGCTCTTCAATATCTCGGGCCACGTCAATACCCCTTGTACTGTTGAAGAGGAGATGTCAATACCATTGCGTGATTTAATTGAACGGCATGCAGGTGAAAATGATTTATTCACCCTAAAGAATGAGCTGTCACTTTAATTTAGATACCTATATTAGTGGCATCAGCTTTTTAGTTCATTTTGTTCCCCTTGTATGTTGACCTGATCCAATCATCTAAAGCACCAGGCCTCATGGTTGTGTTTCTGCCTTCTGATCAGGGGGGATTAGAGGTGGCTGGGATAACTTGCTTGCTGTGATTCCTGGAGGCTCTTCAACTCCGCTCATCCCCAAGTCAGTGTGTGAGACAGTTCTGATGGACTTTGATGCCTTGGTGGAGGCACAGACTGGACTTGGGACAGCAGCTCTCATTGTCATGGACAAGTCGGTAAGCAATGTTCCCTAGACTTATTTCTCTGTGTTTAGTGTGTGACATATCTTCATTTTCTTCTCTTTCTCCCCAGACAGATATAGTTCGAGCCATTGCTCGCCTCATTGAATTTTACAAGCATGAAAGTTGTGGACAGTGCACACCTTGCCGAGAAGGTTAGTGTTGCTATTCAAACCTTTTGAAGTGTGAGCAAAATTATCCCATAATTCTCTGAATTATGGTTGGGATTGAAAAAAAAAGTTCATAATTTCACATTATTTTGCTTACGCCAATATTATTTAAAATACAGTTGAAGCAGATATCTGAAAATCCCTGAGGAGGGAATTGCCAAGCTGAGGTCGGGAAAAGACCTGTAACCTGGTCAGCAAAATCAATTTACGCTTCTGTGTTCAGGATTGTGCTGCCTCACTGATTTTCATGAGGCTTTGTATTCCACTTTTTATGTTGATTCCCTACCTACAGGTGTTGACTGGATGAACAAGGTCATGTGGCGATTTGTGAAAGGCAATGCACAAGTGGCAGAAATTGATGCACTCTGGGAGATTAGCAAACAAATTGAGGGTCACACTATCTGCGCCCTGGGAGATGGGGCTGCTTGGCCTGTGCAGGTAACTTCCTCTACTTCAGAATGTGCTGAAGAATCGCACAATTTGCTTAAGGGAGGGCTAGAAATGAAATGATTTCGTAGGGAGGCCTCAGGTTGGAGTACAGGGAATGTTATCAGTGTATTTAATGGGTAACTCCTGTGCTTGATTTTTTGCAGGGCCTAATTCGTCACTTTCGTCCAGAGCTGGAGGAACGGATGAGGCGGTACAACGAATTTAAAAAGCAGGCATCTGGATGATAAAGCCCACCTCAAAGAAGTTAACACTGTTCTATAATCTTTTGTAGCGCACATCTACATTTGCTTGGGCTTCAGTAACAGAGTTTAATTTCTATTATTTGTGACAACCTGCCTCAACCCCCAGTTTTTCTTTGTTTTCTTCTTGGGCAGTTTATTAAATACTTTAGACTGATCTGTGTAATTTCTTACAACAAAGAAAATAAGGTGAATAAGATATGATCTTATTTGATTATTGGATTTATATGACCATCTAATTCATAAATATGACTCTGGATGATGTACAGTATTAGAAATAAAATGTAAGAAGCCCCATGAAAGTAACTGAAAATCAAATCACATAGGAAGCCACGCATCTCAGAACAAGCTCAGCAACATCCTGTGTCCAAGGGCCTTGAATTGCCTTGATATGGGTTACTGATTATGAAATAAAGCAAAGAAGTTCTACTCTATATAAGTACATGGGAAAATATTGTCCAAAAGACCCATCAGGATTCTGTAGTACATAAATATAACATTGATGGTCTCATCTAAACCTTTATTTTCCTGTTCCTAATTCTTCTGCAAGGCTTATAAATGTGCAGATGAAATGGAAAGCTGATTGTACTATTAATTTGCAAATGTTTTAAATTTTTTAAAGTTGTAAACAGGATGAAATGGTTTAATGCATCACATCTGGCTCTGCAGGTATATTTCAGTATTGTCTTGCATATACAGTTGGATGTGCAGTTAGCCATGTTGTGGGGGAATTCACTGGAGAAAGCAATTACATTTGGAAGAGTTAGCAAAAGGAACCCAGATTATGAAAGAACCGTGGTGGTTGGACACTTTCAAAGCTGACATCAGCCAGAGCATAGAAAAACTCAGTGAAATAGTACAGGATTGGAAGATGTAGAGAGACCTGGCCCAGAGAATTGCCAAGAGTCAGACTTGACTGAATGGGAAACCACCACTACCACCATCATCATCTGTTGGATGAGCAGTATCAGTCATCTTTAGAAACTTGACGCTTAGTAAGAAAGGAGTAGTGCAGTGTAATAAAAGATGGCTATCATCCATACTTCTTGAACTAGCTTTTTAAATAATGTAGTTTCAGGGTTCACATACTGTTCCCTAAGCCAAAAACTATAGCTTAGTACATTATGTAATTCTCGTTACTCTTGGTTCAGCTGTTGCCCTGGGAGAAAGTAAAAGGGAGAAAACTAGACTTGCAAATTGTTTTATACAGTGGAGTAGTATGTTTTTGGGCTGCTTATGATTTTTTTTTCTTTTGTGGTATTCTATACAGGTTTTTAAACTATCTACCACTTCAGAATTGTTCAGTGGCCTCTAAATTGTTTAAATATAGATATCATACTATAATAAACTCCTGTTTCATTTACAGTGATGGGGGAAAAAGTACAGTGTGTTGGAGAACCTAGTATAGAGGGTAAAACAGTGTTATATCAGGGTTCCAACCTCACTTAGGAATGTTAAAATGCCCTCTTATCCACTTTACATCATATGTCTAACATATTAAGGTTGGCACTGGCAGACATGCTTAAAATAACTTCCTGAATAATAGGTGATACCAATACAAAAGACACTGTACTTCTAGCTAACAAAATGATTATGACACTTCCTGGGTGCATTTATTTTATTTATTTGTATCCCACTTTTATTATTTTTACAAGTAATTCAAGGTGGTAAATGGACATCATTTTGGGGAACAATTCCAGGGCAGAAAACCTCAAACTCCATTTTGTTATTGATGCTATCATTTTGCTATCTTCATGCTACCTGTCCTGAAAAGCAAGGATTTTTAAAATTATTGTTCAATAAATATCTTAAAATCTTATTAAAAGCAAGTATCAACCTTGAGTTAAATGGATCTTTTTGTGTCCCATAGTCTTAAGAATACATGTATATTGGGTGGAATTCAGACTTGTCGGGAGTATGTCAGCAAAAAGATTTTCTGTGTAAATCATTGAAAGAAAGAGGCCTTAAAGAGCCGTTTAGTCCTCTAACCTTTCTAGCCATCAAATCCTAATAGCCTCCCTCAAGGTCTCTTAAGGTCGAGGGAGCTCTCGTTTCACCGCCCAGCCTCTCAGTTTGGGGCGTGACTTTTGCCATCTACCGATCTCATTGGTGGAGGCTGTGTCCTTGGCTGTCCGTTTTAAGCAGCTCTCAGCGAAGAATTCCTTCTTTTGACGGAGGAACGTTTCTAACGAGGTTAGAATGGCACTTTCCATATTTCGCCCTGGCGGAAGTATGCCCCAACTGGCATCGTCCTTTCCCCTCCATTTTGTTGAAAAGCAGGCTGGGAAGCTTTTCACTTCCGCCATCTTTGTTGAGGGGCGGGGCGGGGCTAATAGGAAGAACTGTGAAGTGGGATTCTCTCTCGTTGAGTTTTGGTTGCTCTGATTAGCTGGTTGCGCCGCCGGGTAGTTTGTGGGTAACTGTGGTAGCGGACCGAAGATTGTCTTGTGCCTTTCCTTGGTGGCTGCTCTCCAAAGAACGAACCTCCTTTTTTTTTTCTTTTCTTCTTTTTCTTTTTGCTTCTGGAGACTTTGAATGGGACGGTTTCAGAAGCCCGGCTTCTCCTCGATGGGATGGATTACAGCTCCCATCTCAGGCTGGTTGGCTAAGGATAATGGGAGGTGATGTTTAGGTGATGTTCCTATAGATAAGGCAAAACAAAAATACCCAAGACCTGCACCCTAATTAACCATCCTATGATAGCTCTCATTTTCTGACTGTACAGGACTTAAACTCCTGCCTGCTCTGAGCTTGTCAAATTCCGCGTGCATTTCCTGGGTCCTTGTGTTTGTGCGAGGATCGCAGCCGCGTTTCCTGACATGATATGAAACGACTGTCGCAGACGAAAGAGTGGTCGGTCCAGATTTGACAGGGGAGATGAAATGTAGAACCTTGAGTTTGGACCCCAAACTTTCGCCCTCGCTGCCTCTCTTGCACAACGAGTTTGGACTAGCTTTAGGAACCATGCGGCGAGGCTCAAGGAATTACTAAATTGCAAGGTGTGGGCTGCCATTCAGGTGAAATTCTCCTTTTCCTCTCCCCCCCCCCCCCCCCATTTAGGGCACTATGCTTCCGTCTCTGCACTACCTCTGCCAGCGTACGCTGCGTATACCCATAGCCAGTGTGGGTCTGGTACGTCAATATTTATCCTGGGAAAACGAGCAGCAGTGCAGAGGACTGCTAGAGAAATCCACTGTCCGGTACAAGAAAGAAACTATGAGGGCAGCTGTGCTGGTATCTCTGTGCTCCGTGGCTGGGGATCCAGCGATCCTGTACACTCTGCGTTCAAGCACCCTGACCGGTTTATACAAAGGGGAAGTCAGGTATTTGACAGCTATTCTTCCTCCTTGGTAAATGCAAAAATAAATTGCAGAATACCCAGATGGGAATCATTAACCCTCAGTCACATCCTCTTGTCTTTGGTGAACATCACAAGTTTTCTGAAGAACAGCTGGAAGCCTGAGTATAGAGAAGATTAAAGAGAGGCACAGTAGTGGTCTCCAGATATATGAAAGTCTTGCAGAAGGCAGGACCTAATTGTTTTAGAGTTGTTCTAAAGGGCAGGGAAGCATTGTTTAGCTGAACATTACAAATTGGCATGCAGACATTTAATAGCAATGTAGGTTGTGGAGGTATTTGAAAACCAGGATGTATTTTCACTGAAGAACTTGGCACAAAGTTAGTGGTGAGCCACAAGATGTCCAGGAAACTTTCTGACTTTCCCAGTCCCTGTCAAGTAATCTTGAGATTTCCCCTCCCAAACTTCCCTTGCACAATAACATATTTGCTTTTGCAGTTTCCCAGGTGGTAAACGTGATGACTCTGACCAGGATGCCATCACCACAGCACTGAGGGAGACCCATGAAGAGCTGGGCATACAGTTAAAGGAGGACTGTGTTTGGGGAATCATGAGACCTGTTCCTGATAGGGTAATGCTTCATTGATCCCCTTCTCTTCAGGGATAAGATGAACTTTGAAAAAGGCATCTGTCATGGGATCATGGTGGATATGCTGTTTTGTGCTAGAATTAGTTGGGGGAAAACTTTTTTTTTGTAATTGCTGTCTGAGGTGAGAGAAACGGAAAATTTCCAGAAAATAGAAATGGCTGGGCTAGAGGATTAACATGGCACTTGGGATATGCCTTGTTTTGAGGAAGCATGGGAGAGTGAAAGATTCATATCTGTGTAATTCTGCCTTTTTTTTTCAGACTAATATGATGGTGGCTCCTGTACTAGCAAACCTGGGGCCTTTGGAGAACCTGACACTGAAACCTAACCCCCAAGAGGTGAATCAGAATATTAACTGTATTTAATATACAGGACACACTGTATCACATATTATTTTTATTCAATATATTTTTCCAAGAAGATGGGTGTGAAACAAAATTCTCAGACACAGTGATATTCTAGTGCACGGGTGTCAAACTGGCAGCCCGCGGGCCAGATGCATCATGCGCAGGCCATGCCCACCCAGCTCTGCAAAGGGAAACGTTATATGACAGCAACATGATGCTGTGAGTTTGACACCCCTGTTCTAGTGGCAATTCTTCCTGTGTTAAGCACTAATTTCCTTGGAAGTAATATCTTGAGTGGAGCATAAGCAACCTATGATAGGGATCTTATGGATAGGATGCACCATTTTCTTTCTTTTTGATACCAGATGTTTCTATTTCTGAACCTTCCCCCCTTTTTTGCTTCTGATTATTTCTGATCCTTTCCCCCCCCTCTATGTTACAATTTGAGATCTGAACTAATTACTTCCAAAGGATTTTGATGGAAGAGAAGTTATCCCATAACTGTATTAGACTAGTTATGCTTCTACTCCATCTTTGTTGTTCAATTTACAGGTCGAGGCTGTCTTTACACTGTCTTTCTCCCACTTGCTACAAGAAAAGAACCAGGGCTATACCCACTATTGCCGTGATGGGATCTTCTGCTACACAATGCCTGTCTTCTTGCACGGTCCTCACCGTGTATGGGGACTTACAGCAGTCATAACAGAACTGACACTGGAGTTGCTAGCACCAGGAAAATACCGTAGGGTGTTGTGGGTCAGCACTGACTTTTGACTCAAATTCACACTTGGATCTCTTTTAAGATCTCTTTTTGTTTTCTGTATATTTGTCAAAGGACTTTATAGAATTGATAATCTCATCAGCCCAAGTATTGCTCCTTTTTCTTATCATAAGAATCTTCAAAACTCAGACCAGCTCAATTCTAAATAACAAGAAGAAAGCAGTTTCTCTCTCCATCTCACTACCTCAGATGACAACAGTTACATTATTGGCACAAAAAATGACAAAACATCTATCGGTTGTTGTTACCTGAATAAACAAGGACACTTATGAAACCTTATGCAGGTTTCTGTTTTGGCAGGTATATGTATAGTACAAATAAAACATAGGCTTTAACTTCAAAGAGATCCTAGACCTGCATTCTAGACGTGTTTGTTTCATAATGGCAATAACTTCATAAATGGAATGATAAAAGGAACATTTGCCAAACAAAACACTTATCTTTAAGGCACCCAGATAATAAGTGCCAACCATCCAGGTTAGGATACACATTTGTGAATGAATCCATATTTCACATCACTATTTCCTTATGTGAAATTTCTATTTAGGGCTCTGCTGATTTAACAAAATCTGCATTTCAAGAACAGATGTATATAAATGTAAGTTGTATGCAAGAAATAGCATATATATATTTATGTTGTTAAATCAGAATAAACCTGAGATTGTTTGGAATATAGGGAGTCTTACCAGTTCCTAGTTTTTTGAGACATGGAACATTTTTAGCCTGCCCTTCCTACTCCCGAAAACAGCAGCATGCATCACATTGCTATCCTAACAAAACATAATTCTCATTAAGGCTATGACACATCTTTTAGAACTAGGCATCTTCCAAGATAATTGTTCATTGGTAAACTCTTGGTTGTATGGCAATCTGAATTTTGTGTGTGTGTGTGTGTAGAGGGGACAATTTGCTGATTTCACCTTAGCTTTTCCCCAATACTTAGCAGACAATAACTGAAATTAAACAGTTCAAATATTTATTTGGTGTAACAACAGAGTTGATGGCAGGAATTATGGAGATGATGCTTATGTCTGAATAGAGGTCCACACCAAAAATGTTAGTATCCTTCAAAGAATGTTGGTGAGTTCAGGGACAGACTGAAAATAAAATGGTAGAAGTGGTACAACATCTGAGTGGATGTTGCAGCTTAAGACACAGAAACTGATAGGTTATAAATTCAATGTGACTTTTGGAAAAAAAAAAGGATCAAATGAGTATATGAGATGGGCAGTCTTGTTTTATAGTAACCAGGCCACCAGCAATTTTTCTATGCTTGAATATGGAAAAGAGGAGAGTCTTGCCTAAAAGAGGCAATAAAAATGTGCTATTAAATTTAAATTTGTTTTAATAAATGTCAATCCTGCCCTGAGGGGAGTGAGAGTATCTATGCAGTGAGAGTAGAAACATGGCCAGGGGAAGTCTCCACAAACGGGTCTCCCTAGAAGATTGCACTGCAGTCTCAAAACAGTCTATATATGATGCCTAGGGCTGTCTGCAAAGCAGGGCAGAATGACAAAGGAAACTTGTAAAGTCACAAGGAAAGCCCTGTCCCTTTTGTGCATGTGTCAGGACAGGACATGCATTTCTAGAAGGGGCAGGGCTTGTAGCAGGCCCTGCTTCAGTTGTTTGGGTAAAAACTACCCTGGTACTTTGTGGCAATGTCCACATGCAAACCATTTCCTTTTCTCTAATACAAGGGCATCAAACTCGATTTCATTGAGAGCCGCAGCAGGGTTGTGTTTGACCTTGTGAGGCTGGGGTGGGTGTGGCCAGGGTAGGTGTGACCAGCTCAACATCATTTGTGTCAAGGGCGCTGATGGTGGCCTGAGAGCTCTGCCAGTGAAAACAAGCTCCCAAGCTCCTTTTTTTGGCTGTGATTCTTGCAGTCCTCTGCCAGTGAAAACAGAGTGCGGGCTCCATTTTTGGCTGTGATGGCCTCCTACAACCCCTTGCAAGTGAAAATGAAGCTCAGGAGGGCAGCATGTGGTCCTCCTGAGCTCTGTTTTCACTGGCAGAGGCACTGCAGGCCAATCCTTCACTGTTTCCAGGGCAGCCCTGCGGGCCAGATCCGGCTTTGAGTTTGACACCCCTGGTTTAATATATACAGCATGTGAAAATTAGACAAGGAAACTAAACAATGTTGTGGCAGATGCCTCCTTTAGGAGAGGATTCTCTCTTCATGATTTTAACATGGATAGCTTAATTTGTCCACTTAGTATGACATTTGGATGGAGGATTTTTCAGAGTGATGTGAATAGGCTGGGAGCTGTTCTAATCTAAAAAAACCCTTGTATATTTTGGTTCTCTTAAGCTAATTGCTACTATTAGCTGTTCCATAAGGAGTCCTAATCTATTGCACTATAAAGCAGCAGTTGAGTTCATGTGTTCGGAGAAACTTGTATTGAGTTACCTGACCTATCATGGTATATGAACTGGGGCCTATTCTTTAAACTGAAACAGTAAATCATAGTTTATCAGTTTGTATAGTAAGGTAAAACTTAGGAAGCCATTAGGGGCCCAAACAGTGCAAAAGACTAGTCCAGCAGACAAATGCAACTAGAATTTAAACTGCCCTGTTGAGAGAATGATCTGCATTTTTTTGGCTTCCTGTATGAGCATAACTATTTCTAATCTGTACAGGGGACTATCCATGAAATAATTCTCTTGTGAAATGTTACTAAACACAACAATCAAACTCACCAATAATACTAAGGTTATTTCTTTCCAGTTCTACCAGTAATGTTTATAAAAATGCATTCAATAGATGGCGCCCTTACTTTAGACAAGTGTTTTCAAACCTGTAGCGGCCAAGGAACTTGTCAGTTTTTTTTTTTTAAAAATCACCAACTTCTGATCAAGAGGTAAAGCTAGTTAAGAAAATTGGCTGCATTTGACTTAATTTTTTGTTTGTTCTTGGCCTCTCACAAAGTCTCTGAAAATTCCCCAGAACACAGTTTAGAAATCCAGGGACTTCCTTTCAGTTGGGTAGCCTGTAATTTTATAGTGTCGGACAAGATGATAATACAAAGAGCAATTCACTTTTCCTCCTGGCATTGCCCCCACCCCCCATCCTACCAAAAATAAGACTTGCCTGTCTCTTGCAGCCTGGTTTTCTGGAATGAGGAAGTCAGGAGCTCCTCTCTGGAGAGGTCAGGAGTGGAAGTGCCCCTGCCTGGGCTAGACTCAAAAATGCACTGCTTAATTTTAAGCATGAAGTTGTTTCGGAGTGCAAGGGATGGGCCCTTTCAAGGTTATCGAAGGGAATGACAGAAACTGCTTCTCTCTAGAAAGGAATTATTTTCAAAGTATATTTCTCTCTCTCTGAATCAACAGTGGCTACATATCAAAGAATGAATGCCGTTGCACTGATTTTTCTCCCAAACCATTTGTCATCTTTTGCTGTGGTTATCACTGATCGACTGCTGGAATATCATCTTTTTAAATGGAAAGTTCTTTAGAAAGGCAGATATCTTTTTGGGTGTATGTTTCCTTATGGTGTAATTTATATGGTACCAATAACAGTTTGTCTATAATCATGCTATAGTTTTATATTCTTGTTCTTACAAGTAAAATATTTTTTGGAACCCAACTCAGTTTCCTCCACTTGTTTTTGTCTAAATAGAACAAAATGGTGTTGCGGTGTGCCAGTCACATGCTAAGGATGTTGCCTTGGAAGGTTGTTTGGGGAGATGAGGGAGTTTTGAGGATCATATCCTCCAATAAAGATTCTTAGGTCAAGGGGCCAGGCCAACATGTTCTGGCAATTATAAGAAATAATTGCCATCTTGGTTGAGGGAATCAAATAAGGCCAAATAGATTTGCATTATCTTATATCAAGGGTCTTCAAACTTGGCAAGTTTAAGACTTGTGGACTTCAACTCCCAGAAGAGGAGTTGATTGATGATTGAAGAGGAATTTTGGGAGTTCAAGTCCACAAGACTTACAGCTGTCAAGTTTGAAGACCTCTGTCTTATATGATAGATACAGACTATGTTTTTCCAGAATTGAAAAAGACACAGGTGGCCCTCGACTTACAACTGTTTAGTGGCTATTCAATGTTACAATGACACTGAAAAAAGTGAGTTAAGAGCATTTTTTACATGACCGTTGCAGCAACCCCATGGTTGTGTGACCAAAATTCGGATGCTTGGCAACTGACTCATATATATGACCATTGCTGTGTCCCAGGGTCATGGGATCCCCTTTTTGTGTTCTTCTGGCAAGCAAAGTCAATGGGGAAGCCAGATTCACTTAATAACCGTGTTACTAACTTAACAACTGCAGGGATTTATTTATTTTTTTGTCAAAAGCTTACATTATAACAGGAACAAGAATAAACATAAGTTTAAATACAAGAAATAGGAACTAATAATTGGGGACAATAGGACAGGGATGGTAGGCACGATTGTGCGCTTATGCACGCCCCTTCCAGACCTCTTAGGAATGGAGTGAGGTCAATAGAGGTTAGTTTGAGGGTAAAGGAGTAGGGGTTTGAGCAGATGACAACAGAATCAGGTAGTGAGTGCCAGACACTGACCATTCTGTTGCTGAAATCGTATTTCCTGCAATCAAGTTTGGAGTGGTTTACATTAAGTTTACATCTGTTGTGTGCTCTTGTGTTGTGGTTAAGGCTGAAATATTCATGAGCTGGTAAAACATTGTAACATATGATTTTATGTACTATGCGTAAGTCCAAACTTACTCGGCATAGTTCAAGGTTGTCTAAGCCTGGAATCGCAAGTCTGGAGCTGTAGGGTATCTTAACAACTGTGGCAAGAGTAGCTGTAAAATGGGGCAAAACTGAGGTAACAAATCTCTTTCTTAGCAATATACCATTTTTACATTTTTTATTCTGTAAGAGGCACTTTTTCCACCCAAAATGGGTGAAAATGTCTGCGCGTCACGGTGCCTGTCCTTTGGTGAATAGCAGCTGGGCTGTGGCAGTGGGGTCCTTTTACTGAGCTGAACCCCGCCTCTTCTGTCTTTGTCATTGCCCTCCTCTTCTGTCTCTTTTCCGCAGTGCAGGAGTCAATGGGCAGAGCTGGCACATGAGAGGACACTTATCTGTGATCCTCTCAGGCTCCAGTTCAGAATATTTTCCTTCTTGTTTTCCTCCTCTAAGCCTAGGTGCGTCTTATGGTCAGGTGCATCTTGGGGAGTGTAGACTAAGCCATATGAAGAATGGTTGCAGGAACTGGGCTTGGCCAGTCTCGTGAAGAGAAGGACCAGGGGAGACATGATAGCGGTCTTCCAATATTTAGGGGCTGCCACAGAGACGAAGGGGTCAAGCTATTTTCTAAAGCACCTATAGGCTAGACAAGGAATAATGGATGGAAACTGATCAAGGAGAGATTCAACCTAGAAATAAGGAGAAGCTTTCTGATAGTGGGAGCAATCAACCAATGGAACAGCTTGTCCTCGGAAGTTGTAGGAGCGCCATCAGTTGAGACTTTCAAGAAGAGATTAGACTGCCATTTGTCAGAAATGGTGTAAGGTCTCCCGTTTGGGTGGAGGTTGTACTAGATGACCTACAAGGTCCCTTCCAACTCTGATTATCTGTTATCTTATGGAGCGAAAAATACAGTAAATTTTGGGCTCAATTGTGGCCATAAGTCAAGGACTACCTGTAATCGTTTCCTCTGGTTAGTCTCAGTGCCACCATGTGATGTAGGGTTAAAGTCCAGAAAAACTCCTCTCAGTCATGAAGCTCACTTTTAAGGCCATAGACTGTTTCTCAGCTCAGCCTACTTCAAAGGGCTAACGTTGTGGGAAAAGATAGGAGGAAGGAGCACAGAAGAAAGAGATACTACAGTACCTTGAGCTTCGGAAGGAAAGGCTGGATATACAGGCAGTCCTCAACTTACAACCACAACTGAGCCAAACATTTGTGTTGCTAAGCGAGACGGTTGTTAATTGAGTCTTGCCCCATTTTACAATTTTTCTTGCCACATTTGTTAAGTGAATTGTTGCAATTGTTTAAGTTAGTAACATGGTTATTAAGAGAGTCTGGTTTACCCATTGACTTTGCTTGTTGAAAGGTTATGAAAGGGGAATTACATGATCCCATAACAGTTCAACTTCCATAAAGATGAATCAGGTACCAAACATCTGAATTTTGATCATGTGACCCATGTGGGTGCTGCAGTGGTGGGATTCAAAATTTTTTATGACTGGTTCTGTGTGCGTGGCTTGGTAGGCATGGCAGGGGAAGGATATACTGCAAAATCGCCACTCCCTCCCCACCCCACTAACCTGCTATCCAGCTATGTTCTCCTATGCAGGGCAACAAAAGAAGACCCAGCTGATCAGCTGGGACTTAGGAGACAGAGAAGAGATGGGAGCGGGGTCAGTCAGAGGTAGCATTTGCTGGTTCTCTGAATTATTCAACATTTGAACTGGTCAGAACCTGCTGAATACCAACCTCTGGAGTGCTGCAACAGTTGTCGGTATGAAAAATGGTCATGAGTCACTTTTTTTTCAGTAATGTAACTTTGAACAGTCACTAAACAAACTGTTGTAAGTCAAGGAGTATCAATAATTGCAACAAACAATAGCACAGTTATAATTCATGGAATATTAGGAGAAGATGTTTACACTGGAACTCTTTCAAATTTAACAACTCCCATTGCCACAACTGCTTCTTGCAAATAGCAGCAAATATTTACATACTTGGGAGCCTGATTTTGCAGAAGAACAAAGGGACTGTTAGCTACAAATGTAGTAGATCTGAGTATTGCCCAAAGGGTTGAATAATTTGCTGACAGGTCATTCTTTTAATTAGGGGGATTTAGTATAATTACACTTGAGAACTTCTTGTATCAATTCTACCTGTCTTTTGCTAAACTTTCCACAAAATTTTCTCACAAAGAAGCTACTTAAACTTTTTACTTTTCCAAAAAAAGCTCGTACATAGGTTTATCTTGTTACTTAAAAGTGAATGAGAGAGAACCTAAAAAGCAATTCTCCTGGTAACCAAATAAGGATTAAACAAGTTTAATGGCTACAGAATATTGGAAAATTAATGCAGGTAATTTCCAGTTTGATCAGCATGCTGCTCGTGTCTATACATATGCCTATATCCAGATCTGAGCAAGTACAGACACCACTCAGATCAGCTAACGTGATGTTGATTAAACAATCAGTAACATCAAAACATTTTATTAGCAAAGCATGATAAAGGGCAGACAAAAAGCAAGGTAAAAGACATGAATTGAAGCAAGAACTGGCATCCAAAGGGTTTGAATTTTCTCGCGCCATTGGAGACAATTCTGTGGGTCATTCGCATGGGCAATCCCAAATTCTTTGGTTGGTTATTCCAATCTTAATCCTTTTATGACATAATGTGAACAGGATAGGGATGAGAAGGATGGCACCAGATGGTCCTTCCTCCTTTCTATACATGAAAGAACCATTTTATGGATGAAGATGATGTATCCAAGACAGATGACTGTACTTAGCCTTTGCAGCCATGTGGGTGTGTATAATGCAAGTTCTTTGAAAGAAAGCATGGCTGGCCTGGCTTGAATTTAAGCATTCATCATGAAATATTCGGTTGCAGTTTTCACCTGAAAATGTTAATGCCAGTACCCCAAATGCCATTTCTTGCGTAGCCAGCGATAATGGAGCTATCATCTGGCTTAGAGAAAATTCTGAAAATTTGCTGAAGTTTGTACAAATATACACACACTACATGTTGGAGGAGAAAACAAGGTCCCTATGGGGCCAAGTCAGAGGTGGTATTCAGCAAGTTCTGACCAGTTCTGGAGAACCAATAGTGGAAATTTTAAGTAGTTCAGAATACCACCTCTGACTAGCCCTGCCCCCATCTATTCTCTGCCTCCCGAGATCGGCTGGGTCTTCTTTTGTTGCCTTGCACAGGAGAACGGAGCTGGAAAGCAGGTTAGTGGGGTGGGGAGAGAATGATGATTTTGCCTTCCTCTGCCACGCCCACCAAGCCTTGCCCACCAAGTCACATCCACAGAACCGGTGGTAAAAAGTTTTGAATTCCACCACTGGGCTGAGTATGTTGAATACAATATTGACTGATTGTGCTAGGAAAGAGAAGAATATGTGCAAGAACAAACTGAAACTCATGAATTTATATTCTCAATATACTACTGTGGGTACTAGGGGAAGAGAAGAATCATCTGTGGAGTTGCTAATAATAATCTTTATAGCCAACAGGCATTTATGAAGAGTAGAGAATACTTCATTTGAAAAATACCCAGATTTCTAGATTCAGAACCAGAACTTCCCTGAAAGCTAGCTTCAAAACTGTGATGCAGTGTTGGCTGGCCATCATGATGCCTTGACTACACTAGAGAGGAGGAAACTTAACTCAGTTTAAAAAGTCGAATGAATGATAGCAAGAGGCAGCAATGGCTTGACTTCAGAATGGAGTGGCTGAATGAGATGAAAGTTGTCATCAACTTTCAACTTTCTGTTGTCAAATAGAAAATCTCCATTGTAGCAGAACCCTTCTTGCAATTTGTGTTCTTTCATTGCAATTGAACTAGAAATTAATCAGTTCAGCTATTGGAAAAGCAGCAAAAGATCAGCAATGTCACGAGAACACTATAATACAACATCAAGCCTTGGTTTAATCAAACCCCTGAGCCCAGCCACAAATATCACACATGGAGAGGGTCTTTAGAAGCAGCTGCCATTACATTTGTATAGAGTACGGTGTCAAACTCGATTGCAACACATGACACATTGTGATGTTTTTTGCCTTTGCGGAGCCAGGGTGGGCGTGGTCTGCTTGTGATGCATCTGGGATCCAGCCTGCAGTTTGATACTTGGTGTAGAGCCAATGCATAGACAATCTGTTTATGGTATCCATTGCTGAAACTTTTTACTTAGAATACATTTCTTTCTTTCATGTCACCTTATCGTAATACCACTTAATAATAGAGATCAAGCATGAGTACAATTTAATATAATAACCCTAAGTTAAATGTGAACTATATCTAGCATTCCTATGGATCAGCTGTTAGAAGTTATGGTTCAAGGATGATGTTCTGTATGGAACTTGGTAGGTTCCAAGTACTTCATTCTGATTGGCCGAAAAGGCTACTTACGGATTGGTTCACTAGGAACCAATCCAGAAAGCCGCCAAATGGCGGGAAGAGTTAAATAATTGTCATTGGTCACAAGCCGGCAGGCTAGCCACTATATAAAGGGCTGCCGCAACTTGGGCCATGTTCCGTTTCTTTACCTAGTGGTTTGAAATAAAGAGTTGTTGTTTGGAACCCGGTCTCCCATGCTTCTCTCTGGATGGAACACTGGCGATGAAGGTGGGATCATCGTAGAAGCAGAGACTGAAGCACGTGGCGATCTGAACTGAGCGAAAGAGATGGCTGGTAACAACGTGCCACCCACACCCTTCAATCCAGATGTAGAGGATTGGGAATCATATCAATCACTTTCTTATGTTCTTAGAAAGCAACGAGATGGAAGAAATCTCGGATCAAAGGAAGAGGGCTATCTTTCTTATACACTGCGGACTGGCCGTATTCAAAATGACGAAGGTGCTGGCGAAACCCAGAGATGTCAAACAGATGACCAATCTGATCCAAATGCTGCGAACACATTATGCACCGGTGGTCTCAAATCTCATCAAACGACATGAATTTTACAAAAGGAACCAGAAGGAGGATGAAACCATTGCAGACTTTGTGGTGGCCTTGAGACACATTGGAGGGGCATGTGAATTTCAAAACATGGATGAGGCTATGAGAGACTGTGTACTCCTCGGCCTGAAAGACTCTACCCTTCAGAGCAAACTAACTCAACAGGCCAAATATAACTGTGGCCAAGGCCATTGCTGAGGCAACCACTGCCAAAGCAGCGAAAAAGTCAGCAGCTACCATGAGACAAATGAACGCAGTTCCCAATCTGCCTACCCAAACGAGGGACAAGAAGGCAGAAGGAGGAAAGAAACAGCCCACAGCGACAACCCACCACGAGGATGTCGAAACCCAGAGTGACACCAAAGATGACGATGAAGATGTCCATAGACTCTATTCAAATAGAAAATGGCACAAAAAGAGGAAGAATCGGCAGGAATTTCAATATGCGGGCTGCGGAGGCAATCACCTGCGGTCTGAATGCAGATTCCTCAATGCAATATGCCGGGCTTGTCATAAAAGGAGGCACATCGAAAGGGTCTGCCGCAACCAAAAGAGCTATAGTCCAAAAAGATGCAGCAGCAGCACCCCTCCAGACACGACGACAGACAATCCAGCAACCGATGGAACCGAAATAAAAGAACTGGTGACAGAGAAGAAACACATCAGACAGCCACCATCGATAATGCCAGGGCAGAAAGTGGAAAGAAGGTTCGGATAAAGGTGAACATCGAAGGGAGACCCTGCGAGATGAAGGTCGACTCAGGGTCATTCTTATCGATGGTATCCTGGAATACCATCCGGTGCCTAATTCCAAACATGAAGCAGAAAGAACTAAAGAAACAAAAACTTGTGCTAAAAGACTACCAGGGAAATTGAATCCCTGTAATTGGCCTTGGACATTTTTTAGTTGAATTTAAACAACACGCCAAAGTCTTGCCCCTAACTATCGTCGACCATGACCGCCTTAGCCTGCTAGGAATCGAATGGTTCGCGCCTCTTGGAATCGGGATGATCGGTATCAACCGCATTGCTACTACCAGCTGGGAGGAGAACCTACTCCACGAATTCCAAGATGTATTCAACGGGACTCTAGGCAAGTACCAGGGGACCCCAATCTCATTTAGCCTAGACCTGAAAATAGCCCCCATTCGCTTAAAGGCCAGACGCATTCCATTTGCGCTTAAACCAAAAATTGACGAACAGTTGAATAAGTTGATAGCGCAAGGGGTTTTAGAACCAGTTCGACCACACCAAGTGGGAAACCCCTATTGTAACACCGGT
This sequence comes from Laticauda colubrina, assembly GCA_015471245.1. NCBI lineage: Eukaryota > Metazoa > Chordata > Lepidosauria > Squamata > Elapidae > Laticauda > Laticauda colubrina. The sequence goes on from BLBF01000032.1 coordinate 33,201,935, forward strand.
AAAGCCAGATGGGTCAGTGCGCATCTGTGGGGATTATAAGGAAACCCTGAACCACGTGCTCCAACAAAGAGCATATCCAGTGCCAGTAGTGCAACATTTATTGCACTCGCTAGGGGGAGGAAAAATATTTGCAAAACTTGACCTAGCACAAGCTTATCAGCAACTACCCGTTGATCCAATAACATCAGAGGCACAAACAATAGTAACACACAGAGGGGCATTCAAATGTAACCACCTCCAATTCGGTGTTAGCATTGCCCCAGGCATTTTCCAAAGCCTCATGGAATGCCTACTAAACGGAATCAAAGGTGTCGTCCCATACTTCGACGATGTACTGGTCTCAGCAAAAAATGCCAACCAGCTAGAGACCAGGCTAAGAGAAGTTTTAACTCACTTTAGAAAATCAGGCCTAAAAGTCAAGAAAGAGAAATGTGAACTGGCCACTAACCGGGTCGAATTCTTGGGCTATTTAATAAATGTGCATGGCATTCACCCAACTGAAAAGAAGGTGAAGGCTATCAAAGACGCTCCCAGACCAAGAAAAAAAACCAATCTCCAGGCGTTCCTAGGCCTCATAAACTTTTACAATGTGTTCCTGCCCATAAGGCGACAATAGCAGAACCCCTACATCGGCTGCTAGATAAAAAAACCATTTGAACTTGGGGCCACCGGGAACAGAAAGCTTTCCAAGGTATTAAGGACCTATTAACGTCAGACACTGTTCTTATCCAGTTTAGCAACACCCTGCCGCTGACAGTCACCTGCGATGCTTCACCTTTTGGGGTCGGCGCCATCCTGAGTCACCGGTTTCCAGACAGCAGAGAGGCACCGGTCGCCTTTTACTCAAAGACGCTCTCCAAAGCGGAACACAATTACAGCCAACTTGATCATGAAGCCCTGGTAATCGTTGCCGGGGTCAAATGATTCCATGAATACCTTTACAGTAGACCCTTTTCTATCGTAACCGACCACAAGCCTCTCCTTGGAATCCTGGCGGGAAACAAGCCAACCCCGAACATGCTGTCTCCTGGAATGACGTCTGAATTCCTCTCTGCCTACTCCTACACGCTACTCCTGGCAAAGCCATCTCGCACGCCGACGCCCTGAGCCATTCCCCGTTGCCCGTCACAAAAGATGACCCTGCTCCAACTACTTCCACATTCCAATGGAGACCTGCCGGGAGCTACCGCTGACTGCAGCCAACATCGCGCGAGCCACAGCCAAAGACCCTTTGACAGCGTGTATACTGAACTGGGTAGGTAAAGGCTGGCTGGAGGAAAATAAAAAAACTGAGACTTTTAAATCTTTCCGTGCCAGACAGACTAAGTTGTCTATCAAAAAGGGGTGCATCTTATGGGGTGACAGGGTAGTAATCCCATGCAGCCTCCAAGAAACCGTCCTAGGCATGTTGCACGAGGGTTACCTGGGCATAGTCAAGATGAAAGCCCTGGCCAGGAGTTATGTCTGGTGGCCAGTGCTGGACAAAGACATAGAACACTGGGTTGCAACATGCCACAGCTGTCAGAAAGTGAGGCCTACCCCCCCACAGGCACCTATACGAGACTGGGAAACTGCCCAGGGCCCGTGGTCTAGGGTGCACATTGATTTCGCGGGGCCAACAAAGGGGAACACCTTTTTGATTGTTGTTGATGCATATTCGAACTAGTTGATTGTTGTTGATGCATATTCGAACAACCACCAAGGCTGTCATGAAACAGCTCGACAAACTATTTGCAACGCACGGGCTACCAGATGTACTGGTTTCGGACAACGGGCCTCAGTTTACCGCCTTGCAGTTCAAAACAATACCTGGCTGCCCAGGGTGTCCGTCACGCATTAACCGCGCTGGCCCATACGGCTGCAAATGGCAGGGCTGAACGCATGGTTAGATATACTAAGGAAGGCCTAGAAAGAATGGACAAGGGGGACGTGCAAGACAAACTCAACCATTAACTAACATTGCAACATATTACCCCTAGTAGCACTACAAATAAAAGCCCAGCTGAACTATTAATGGGTAGGAAACTACGGTCCTACCTGGACAGGTTACACCCCAGCTATACATGGGACAAGCCCCCCGACTCCTCTAGCAAATACCGTACCCCTATGGCTGCCAGCCACCATCACACAAGTTACAGGCCCCCAGTCCTACCGACTAACGCTAGACAATGGGAGGGAATGGAAGCGGCACATAGACCAGCTTCGTTTCTGCAACCTTGAAAGAAAAACCACCACAGAACTGAAAATAATAAATTCCGACGAAAAAACAACCAAGGAGGGGGGGGGAAGTACTAATAAATAAAAAAGGGAGAGATGAACCTCCCATAACAAGACTACAAACTCTGCAAAATGACAATCTAACCAAACAAAAAGAGCACTCACAGTTAGATGAACCCCAAGATAGAAATCCGGGAGCAGGAGAACGAAGCGAGGCCTTCCTGGAAGGTAGCAGCCAGGCCAGCTCAATCAATCCAACAAACCAGGAGGGAGCAGCAGAGCCATCTCAACCGGCCCGAGAGACTCAGGTGGGAGCGGCATGGCTGACTCACCCTTCCAGGAGGTTCCATGGAGAAGATCGAGAGAGGCAGCGATCCCGACCGAACCGCTTGAAGACCAAAACAAGACTGAGCCCTGCAGGTCAACTAGAGTGAGGAAAAGCCCCACCTACTTACGCGACTACGTCACCCACATTGGACTGAACTAAAGGGGGAGGGGTGTTCTGTATGGAACTTGGTAGGTTCCAAGTACTTCATTCTGATTGGCTGAAAAGGCTACTTATGGATTGGTTCGCTAAGAACCAATCCGGAAAGCCGCCAAATGGCAGGAAGAGTTAAATAACTGTCATTGGCCACAAGCCGACAGCCTAGCCGCTATATAAAGGGCTGCCGCAGCTTGGGCCATGTTCAAACCTAGTGGTTTGAAATAAAGAGTTGTTGTTTGGAACCCGGTTTCCCACGCTTCTTTCCAGACGGAACAGATGACATATAATAGACTATAATATGTTGCTTATTGAAAATTTCTTAATGTATCTGTAAATCAGTACCAGTTTTGAGAATTAATTTTACATACTTTGGTGACAGTATATTTTTGCTTAAGCAGTTAATAGCTCGTATTATTCAAGATGATGATGCCAAGTATTACTAAAAGCCAGTCCATTTGTGCAAAATGTATCCACATTAAATTATATACAAAATATGAAACATGTTTAATTCCAGACAATTTTCTTGATATTTAACAGTTTAACTTTCTCCCCAGTTCCTTCTGCCGATATACTTTCATTTTTCCTATGTGATATAATTGTTGAACAATAGTGATCCTGTTATTTTTGTTTTCTTGTGTTTCTTCTGTTGTCCAAGAAGAAACTTTTGCATAAATTTGCTCCTTATCAAGTGAGATCAGTAGTGTTGTGGCCTGCCAGCAGCCAGTGGAGCTGGCAGCAGACACGGACAGTGCGGGGGTTGGGAAGGAACATGGGCCAATCCTGGAGTGTAGGGAAGGTTCTGATGATTGCTCTGTATTGGAGGCAGAGATGGGGCCAGGGCCATCTGACAGTTACCAGCTGCCTTCGGAGTCGGAGATCAATGGGGCAGAAGAACAGCTGGAGCCTGTTCCCAGTGTGTGCATGCACAGAGCTGCCAGGAGAAGGGAACAGTTAGGGAACAAGGGTCAACCCAGAACGGCACAGGTGGATGGTGAATGGCCTCTCCCATAAGGAATAAAGAGGAGTGAAAGGGGAGGGGTGTTTGCAGGAGACAATTAGTTCAGTTCATTAGGGTGAAGATCTGTTCCTGAGTTCTTTCCAAATAATTTCTCCTACAGTGTGGCATTTGGAAGATATCAGCCTGGCAACTCTCCAAGCCTGATAAAGATCTGTAGTTGTGAAATCTCATGAAAGATTGTTTGCTGGGACTTTGTTGGAGAGGATTTCACTTAAATCTAAATAAAAGGGGTTTTATTGGAACGAGGAGTCTGCTTCATGATCTTGGGAAGCCTAAGTCAGAACAAGTAGCTTTGTGCTATAGAAGTTGTGTGTTGGATCTGTGTTTTCTGGGCTGAACCTCTAAACAAATGTCCCTAAATCATCTGAGGGGAAAAATGTAGCTGCTAAAGGAAGGATGGTCAAAAAGCAATTTGCATCAGGGCTGAGGCAACAAACAGCAGTTCCCAGGCCTGAGATGGCTGTTATGTAAACATACAATGAATGTTTATTATCAAGACCACCAAGCACTGTACCAGGTATCTGTTAATTCAAAAGGGCAGGAGAACAAGCTATGAATCTTCTCCCAAGAGCACATAAATAATTTACATTTCCTCATCACAAGTGGCAGGGGTGGGATTCAAATTTTTTTACAACTGGTTCTGTGGCTGTGGCTTAGTTGGTGGGCATGGCTTGGTGGTCATGTTATTGGCTGGGCATGGTCAACTCAATATCACTCACATGGAGGCATGCATCTCCTTGCCTGGCCTCTCATGACTGTGAGGATGCTGCAGCAGTCGTGTGAAAAATGGTCATAAGTCACTTTTTTCAGTGCCATTGTAACTTTGAATGGTCACTCCACAAAAGCAAAGTGCCAGCAAAGGAGGGGAAAAAAAACTCCAGAGATGTTCCTGAGATAGGAAGACTAGTCCTGCCAAGAATGTAATAAGAGTTAACAGAGAGGCAGTTTCTGTAAGCAACACCAGAATGTTTCCTTCCTGCTTTCCTTACAGGATTAGGCCAGTAATTTCTTCTAACAACTGGTTCTCCAAACTGCTTAGAATGTTAACAACCAGTTCTAGTGAATAGGTGCGAACTGGTAGAATCCCACCCCTGGCAAGTGGGCAATCAACTGTTTAGCATAGCTCTATTCTCTCCTGCAATGAAATTTCAAATTTTGTCCAGCCGGGTCTGTGATTCCTAAAAGCACCCATATTTGTTCACATTTTTAATAATGGCTAGAGGCCAAGTATTCATTACTAATTTGAAATTTAGATTGCTTATGTCAGAATATATGAGATCCAGTTTCAATAGGCATCTCTTTGTCAGTTTAGTTTACAGTTTACTCATTATCAAACTGTGTCTTCTCCAAAGTTTTTAGCTGTTCTAACGGGACTGTTTAGGGATGAAACCTTTTTGACTTCCCAGTTCAGCCTGCACTTCCAGGTAGTCTCCCACCCAAGCACTTACCCAGCCTTGACCCTGCTTAGCTTTCTGAGATCAGCCAAGACCAACTTGGGTACTACCATCTGTTGTAGATAGCTATACATTTAGAGGATTATGTAAGAGGATATCTGATGTTTGTTACTGCATCTGAATTTATCAGAAGTATGTTTCTGCTCGGGACTGACCTCAAATATCAGCTAACTGGTTTCTATATAATATAAAGAACTGCATTAGGTAGTTCACATATTTGCAGCTAGAACAAAGGAAATATGGAGATACTGTATTTGCATGATTTTCATGGTAACTTTTTCTTGCAGTAAAGTTAGACAGAATATTGTACAACATAGTAACTTGTAGAGGATGCTGCTTTCAGCAAAACTAATTTAGTTATAAAACTGCTAAATACTAAGGGCCATCCTTGCCCTGAACACATTTTTCCCAGATAATATGGTCCTAACAATAAGTTCATGCATGAAATGTCAAAAAAGCATAGTTTGCATGTGAACATTTTTTTTGCTGCAGTCAATGGACCGAAGTGAAATCAATTTTCCTATATTGCATTCAAAGTAATTGATATGTTTCTGGCTTGGAAAATACACAGTAACATATTTCACCACACTGTTGTATTTCTAAATTATCTGCCTTTTAAAATCCAGACAATATACAACTCAACTTAACATAAATGCACCAGCATCTTATGGAATTTTAATCTTAATATAAATGTCCTATGCGATCAGTGAGATTAGTCATATTTAAATGGATGTATTCCATGGAAATGGGAACTTATTTATCATTTGTGCTTCAATACAGAGTGCTCCTAACCACACATCTTATGAACGATTCTAGCCAGTTTATAATACTTAATACCTTTTAAATTTTCAGTGTTTCATTCTGTGTGCAGCTGAAACATTGGACTTTATTGGAATACAAACCAGTTTTCTACTTTACCTTGTTCGAGTTAACTTCAGTATGAGTAATTCTGAATGCGGACAATGTACTTTTTATGTGGGGAGGTACAATGGGAGGGCAGATAAAGTTGGGAAGACCACATGAAGTACATGGACAGGGCCAGGATTTTGTAAATTGGGGTGATGCAAATCTTTCCTCCCTATTTAAAGTGATAATAGTGTGATCTTATGTCTTAATCTTACAATACATATTTGTGGGCTTTCTGTCTCAAAAAGATAGGAAACCACTGCTTTTGGGCAATTGTCTCTTTCAAAATTCAATTGATAGGGTTTCCTGGGGCCCCACATTGTTTCCAGCTTTCGCTGAGGTTAGGAAAATAATTATTGTCCCCAGCCCAGCTCTCATCTCTAATGTTGTTTCGGCTGTTCCCATGTGTGAATAGCTTGGTACAGACCTACAGGGTCAGAGTATTACATGCTCATTAAATGAAAAAGCCACAAAGGAAGAGATTTGTATGTGTGTGTATGTATGCGTAAGTCTCTCTCTCTCTCTCTCTCTCTCTCTCTCTCTCTCTCTCTC
>BLBF01000032.1:33218402-33234960 GCA_015471245.1 Laticauda colubrina
ATTCATTCATTCATTCATTCATTCATTCATTCATTCATTCATTCATTCAATTTCTAAACTGCCTATCTCCCTCAGATTCTTGGACATGTTACAGATGCAGCATGGGGCTGGATTGGATATATGTATGCACACATCACTAATGCAGAACTAACCAACAATGTGCCTGGGGTTTGTAAACATAATGGATGATGCATGAATAAAGTATTTTCCCTGGTTTATTTTCCCATGAACATGGCTATTTTAGCTGTTCTTTTTATAGTTGCAGAAGCATTGATTTTCCACAGAAATTAATGAGTCACGGAAAGAGTGCAGAAAGCAACCAATTGGTAGCAGATACATGGAAATGTCATCTGAACTTGGAAGATTAGACTGGAAACAAGGAAGCAACCTGACTGTCAACTATCCCAGGTTGCTCCCGTGGTAGGATTTATGAGACCTTAAGCCATTCCAGTTTCACATTGGCCATGAGGGCTCTGGAAGTTTAGTTTTGTGTTTTTCTCTAAAACTACAGCTCTATAGTATTATTACAATTTTTAATCATGGTTTATTGCTTTGGTAAATCACTTCTAGTCCCTAAAAGTTTTTTTTTTTGTTTCTAGGGCCTCTTTCAACTGCCCTAGTAAACTTTGATAGATGGATATTAAAAACCAGCAAACTATCTCTGCTCAAAAATTTGGTCTCACCATCTTTGATAGCCCATTGTCCTGAAATTCCAAGCTGGTTTTCCATCCAAGAACTATCTTGCTTAGCTACCAGGATCAGCCAAAACTAGCCAGGTGCTGCCACAGGCTAAATCCCTAGCTGAAATGCTAGTCATCCATTCAGAAAATTCATAATGGTTTTCTGGAATGTTTCTTGTCCAAGTAATTATTGTGGCTGGAAAGAAATATCTCATCAGATCTAAAATGCTGGTGAATCTACTGAATGGTTACTATTAATTTTTGGATAATCTTCCCTAGGGTTACAACTCAATACTTGCTAAATGAGCTAGTTTTCTTGAGTAATCTGGGAGTGAGGCTGATTGAAATGTCTCCTCATGCTTTAGAGTAAGTGGCCCTCTAAATGTTGTAAAAATGTGATTCACAGCATCCAAGTGATTATGCTTGCTAGGATGCTGGTAAATGTTATTCAATAACTTCTGGAAAGCTATCAGTTCCCCACCTTTAGAGATAAATATTTGCCCCAGAGAAAATGAGTATTCTTTGAACAGTGATGGAAAAATATTTTGCAATCTCTGATTGTTTCAGCATAATGATGATTCAGCATAAGCCACTTTTGATCTTTTTGATACTAACAGGAAGAGGTTCTTTCAAAATCCTGATATAAGTTGCAAGCTTATGTAACACTGATGGTATGGCCAAGGACAGGATATCATGGCTCACCATGACCTGAATGGGACCTTACAAGAGAAAATGTATTTGATGCTATGAGCCCCATCAATGAAGGAAGCAAGATTTAGATATAACAAATCAAGAACCAATGGTCTGAGTAAAACTGTAGTTTCAATGGACAGACAACAGTGCAGGGGCCTAACTTTGTTCTTGCAAAGATTCAATTAATCTGATTTTTATTATTCTTTATCAATTCGAAATAACCATGCTATAAATATGGGTAACATCAGAACTTCATTCCAGGGGTGGGATTCAATGTTTTTAACAACCGGTTCTGTGGGTGTGCTTAGTTGGTGGGCGTGGCTTGGTGGTAATGTGACTGGCTGGGCATGGCCAACTCCACATCACTCACATCGAGGCACACATCTCCTTGTCTGGCCTCTCGTGACTGTGAGGATGCTGCAATAATCGTAAGTGTGAAAAATGGTTATAAGTCACTTTTTTCAGTGCCATTGTAACTTTGAATGGTCACTCGACACAAGAAAAGTACCAGCAAAGGAGAGGGAAAAAAACCTCCAGAGAAGTTTCAGAGACAGAAAGTCTAAGTCTGCCAAAAATGTAAAAATGGGTTAACGGAGAGGCTGTTTCTGTAAGCAACACCAGAATGCTTCCTTCCTGCCTTCCTTACAGGATTAGTCCAGTAATTTCTTCTAACAACTGGTTCTCTAAACTGCTTAGAATGTTAAAAACCAGTTCTAGCAAATAGGTGCGAACCTGTAGAATCCCATCCCTGCATCATTCCCTTTTTCCCCCTTGTTTCCATGTATTTTAGGGGTATCTGATGCTTATAGACTTTATTTTATGTATTTTTCTCAGGAACTTCAATGGGAAATCCAGAAATCCAGTCTAATATAGTAACTAAGGCATTTGGTTCTGGTGGAAGAGACACTGATTCATGGCCACTTAATTTATTTATTTGCTGCCTACCTTGCCATGGGGCTACTCTAGGCAATCTACTTCCATGAGATTCATTAGGAAACAGCTTAACCTACCCAATGGAATTGTTGTAAGGAAAATCAGAGGAGGGAATACTATATAGCATATACTGTCTTGATTTCTTGGAGGAAAGGCAGGATATGAAGAAAATAAATTATAATAATATTGCCCTTATTTATTGTTTGTCTGATGCTTATTTATGCTAGCAGGATATTGGTTGTTAGAAAGGGAGAAGAATAAAGGGGCCAGAATATATGCAACCCATGGTCTGCAGGCTGCCCATCCTAATTTGACATCCCCCATCTCCACCCTTTCTTCTACATGATTGGGGCACAATAGATGTCATAACATCTAGGAGACAGGGCATAGAAGTAGATTGCATCTAGTTTTGCAAACTTGATAATTTTATATAGAGCAAAACATTCATAAACATGTCTACTCCCTGTATTTTTTGCTTCCTTTGTACCACATTTGTATTAAGTCTGCCCTGGAGATCTAGAGAAATAAAAATAAATTGGAATCATTGCCCATTTCACATCTCGCCTGGGCCAAGAGAACTGAGGTTGCTTGCTCCTTAAATAGGGCTGGGTAAACAGATTTATTTTAACAGGTATCATTTTAGAAAGCATTTTGAAAAGGAACTTCATGCACCCATGCCCTTATTTGGATATCTGAAAATAAGCATAAAATCTTTTTGTTTCATCAGAGGAATTTTTAAAAAAAGTATGCTAATATTTCTTCCTTAAGACTCAAGTTAATAATTAAATCACTGCCAATGACAACAAATGTCAGGGCAAGAAAGAAAAATAAGCAGAGAATGTCTGAGAAATAGACAGACTCTGTCTACCAGCACTGAAAAGGAGGAACTGAGGACACATGCTTTTATTCCCAACTCTGGAGGTCAAGAAATGACCCCAAGGCTTCACTTGATTAAATCTTGCAGCATTTCAAAAACCATTTTAAAGAGGACCACCAGCACAGGAAGATTAGACCACATTTACCAAAACATTGAGTCCAGATAAGAGATTCCGAGCACCACCATAAAATTGTTGTTTTAATTATAATATGCACTGTGAACTTCATGGATTTCAGTAAATTATGAAATAGCCATCTGGAATGTTGTGGAGAAGTCTTCTCTAATCTCTGGCCTGTCAGCTTCAAAAATAATATCTTTAACATATTTCAATAATGCAAATGCCTTTTAGGGTATATTCTTTTTTTAAATATAATTTTAAGTTTTAAAAACAAGAGCAAAAATTTGTGCAAACTAAAATAGAGTAAGAAAGAAGACAGCGTTAGTGCAAAAAGAAAAAAAAATCAGAAAAGGAAGAAGAGATATTAAAAAGTATTTTCTGTTTTTCTTTATAACATAAGTACAATTACACATATATCTTTTTCTCAAAAATTACATTGTGACTCTCTTCTTTCTATAATCTATCCTATGTAAGCACCAAAATAATAAATCATAAGTTCACTTATTTCTATTTTACACAAAAAGTCAATAAGGGACTTGGAATCAGGAATAAATGTAGAACTGTGTTTTCTTTAATCAAGGTTAACAAATTTCCTATATATTCTTCATATGTGCTATCTAAATTCTAAATCAACTTTGTCAAAATCCAGCAACTTAGGCCAATTGAAAGTATGATAAATAAAGTTAAACCATACCACAGGAAGTAGAGGTGGAATAGAATGAGGTAGAGCAGTTGAGTTGACTTTAAAATCTGATCCCTTGGGGTGTTTTATTTTCTGAAATGCAGGACAGAAAAAGTTTCTTCCTGTTCTATGCCCAGAAACCAATCTGGCAGCCCAATCTTATTTTGAACTGACACAAGCCCAATGGTGGAAAAACTGCCTCTCTGCTCTTGAGAGTCACAAGTTAGCTGATAAAGCCATTAAATGAGACTTTCCAGATAGCTGATCCAATTTTTCTGTGGTTGGGGAATCTGTTCAGAATGGGCGAGGGCTAATTTCTCAGGAGAAAAGGCCATGGAGGAAGAATTGTACTATCTGCTGCTACAGCTCCTATATTTTAAACATCTGGGGTCTGAGGCAGTTAATTTATTGTATGTCATGGAAAGTTTGGCTCCTGGCATGCATAATTGAACAAGAACTGCCATTCTGGGGAGATTTAATTTGGTCCGGTCAAGAATGATGAGTTCTGGTGAAGTAGGCTGTGAAATCAAAAGTGAGGCAAAGGAGAACTGTTCCATATTAGCATTCTTGGAATACCCTCACCGGATTGGGGTGACGGACTGTGCTGTGATTGGACAGTAGGAATTGCACCCTTATCACCGATCACAAACCACTCCTGGGGATCCTTGCAGGGAACAAGGCCACTCCTAACATCCTGTCACCCTGGATGACAAGGTGGTCTGAGTTCCTTGCCACCTACAACTACCAGCTAATACATCACCCCGGGAAAAGCATCTCGCAGGCCGATGCATTAAGCCGTTGCCCCCTGCCAGATCCAGAGGACGACCCAGCACCCACCACATCCACCCTGCAAATAGAGACACTGCCCAACCTGCCAACGACCGCGTCAGATATTGCTAGAGAGACAATCAAAGATGGGAAACTGGCGCGGGTTTTGAACTGGGTGGGAAAAGGGTAGCCGGAAACAGAGAGCAGCGACCAGTTTAAACCCTTCTGGAACCGACAGACTGAACTATTTTCCCAAAAGGGATGTATATTATGGGGCGACAGAGTAGTGGTTCCAGACACATTACAAACAAGAATATTACACATGTTGCACGAGGGACACCCAGGCATCGTAAAGATGAAATCCCTAGCCAGAAGCTACGTTTGGTGGCCAGGGATGGACAAAACCATCGAAACATGGGTGGCAACATGTGACAAATATCAAAAATCCAGGCCAAACCCTCCTTCTGCACCAACCCTCGAGTGGGAAACACCCAGAGGCCCATGGTCAAGGGTCCACATAGACTTTGCGGGACCCACAAAAAGACACACCTTTTTAATCAGAGTTCACGCATACTCCAACTGGTTGTAGTTAAGCACTATGCAATCTACCACAACTGAAGCAGTTATAAAAAAACTAACCAAACTTTTTGCCACCCATGGCCTACCAGACTTGCTAGTATCTGACAACGGGCCACAATTCACGGCGTTGGCATTCAAACAATTTCTCACCGAATAGGGCATATGGCATGCATTGACAGCGCCCACTCATCTGACGGCGAACGGGTAGGCGGAAAGAATGGTCAGATACATGAAAGACGCCCTAGAAAAAATGGACACAGGGAGCATGCATGAGAAATATATAAATAAACTATTAACAATACAACACATAACACCCAGCTCAAAAACTAATAAAAGCCCAGCAGAGCTCCTGATGGGAAGAAAACTCCAATCCCATCTAGACAGACTGCACCCAACATATAATTCAGAAAAACCACCAGACTCGTTTAGCCGGTACCGCACATTTAATCTTGGAGACACTGTTTATGCCAAAAACTTTTCAGGGGACCCACTCTAGGTTCTTGCCATAATAACCCAGGTGACAGGTCCCCGGTCATACCGGCTAGAAACGGAGGATGGAAGGAATTGGAAACGACATATAGACCAACTAAGATCATGAACAACCTCAAACAATGCCAGCAAGGCACAAACACCACAAAAAGACTTAAATAAAAAAACTAGAGAGGGGGGAGAAACCCCAAACAATTACCAAAAGAAAGGGGAAAATCCTTTCACAACACAGCAGCAAAACGAACACGCCCAACCGACACAAACTGAGCAACCACCACCAACACCAATAAATCGAAAAAGAAACCAACAACACTCACCAGCAAACGAGGGCAGCAGAAGGGAACCAGCAGAAGATGACCTACACGAAACCTTGCCTGGAAGAAGCAGCCAAGCCAGTTCAACCAGCCCAGAAAGACCGGCCGGGAACAGAGAAGCTGACAACTCAACTGAGCCCAGTAGACCGGGTGGGAGTTGCAGCGAAAGGCCTGACTCACCCTTCCAGGTGGTTCCATGCAGAAGGGCAGGAATGACAAAGATTCCATCCAAACCGGCTGAAGACCACGCAACAGCTGAGCTGCGCAGGTCAAGTAGGCAGGTTAAAAGCCCCGCTTACCTATGTGACTACGTCACGTAGGATGGACCAAACCAAGAGGGGAGGGGTGTTCCATATTAGCATTCTTGGAATGCCTTCACCTGATTGGTCAAGACGGACTGCGCTGTGATTGGATGGAAGAATGACAGCAATTGGTCAGTAAAGAATCAACCACGATTGGCCATGCCAATCGCGGGAGATTCAGAGAACTGTCATTGGATGCAAGCCGCCGGCAAGCTATATAAAAAGGGCTGCCGTGGCTTGCAGGTCCAGCACAGATCTATACCTTTCAATAAAGAGCTGAAGTTACGCTGGTCTCGAGTCTCTTTTTCCTGCGCTTCTACAAGAACCATTGCAGAAATTCAGACCTCAATACCACTATGTAGCCAAATGTTAGTTTTTTATGTACCTTTGCTGCTATCTAATGTTCATCAACTGCCATTTCCCACTAACCCAATAAGTTCTTCCAGCTGCTGTCCTCCAGTTTCCTTAATAAAGAGAATCCAAGAATGGACAACTTGTAACCTTATATACTGTACATGTAGACTCAGCTACCTAACTTGAAATGTTTCTGCAACTCTGACATTTTTCCAAGCTGTCTAATCACCAAGAAAGACTAGATGGGTTAAAAACAGTATACAATACTTCTGATGGAGGCTTTACATCCTTTGCTGTGATTTCAGTGGATTACAATGAGGGCATCTTCTGTTTGTAGTCCTCTTGTATTTCCACACTGTTTTCTTGTTGTTTTTCTTACCACAGCAAATTTGTTAAGAAAGGTATAATGGAATGGCTTTTAAAGTGTTGAGAGACTAGGGATTCAGGTGTATTTGAAACAAAAACAGAGAGAAAAGGATATAGCTGAATGCATCGTGGGGGGGGGGGGAACCTCCCCCTTCAGTTCTGTCTTGTCTATCTTCTTGATGTGAGTTGAGACCACTGAAGCATTTTGGACATGCCCTCCCCCCCCAAAAAAAATTGTATATATTCCAGAGAAGAAAGAGTAGCCAATAAGGGTAAAACCGGTGTGATGTTGTGGTTAAGATGCTGGTACAGGAGTCCCGGAATGAGGTTCTTCAGCCACAGAAGCTGCCTGGGTGACTCTGGCACCAGACACTTACTCAGCCCAATCTACTTCACAGAATTGCTATTATGGGGATAAAATGAAGCAAGTTCACCCTGTAGTTCAGGGGACTTGTGGACTTCAGTCCACAAGTCTTAAAGTTGCCAAGTTTGGAGACCTCTGAACTATCCGGTAGAAAGAGTGAAATTTCACATGTTAACTATTAATATCTATGTGCTTAAGGCAGACATTTGTAATTAAAAGATTGCAATAAATTAGTGTGTTTGTAGCATAATCAACCATCTTTTACTAGGTACTAGACATCTTTTCTATCTAGTCTTGGTTGTTGCAGTCAACTGTGCACAACCATCTGTAGCCTTTTGGCTGGAGAATTCTAGGAATTGAAGTCCACAAGTCTTAAAGTTGCCAAGTTTGGAGACCTCTGCTGTAGTTTATAGTTTGTTCTAGGGAAGAGCCACAGCCAATCAGAAAACAACAACAACAATCCCAATGGCTTTATTTGCACCAGGGCTACTACTTCCAAAGGGGAAGCTCTTATTCTGCAATGTTTATTTTCAGGCCAGATCCCATGCTGGCATTCGAACTGTTCTGCTTTGTATCTGCCTAAGTCAGCTTCATTTTTCAAGCATCCATCCATGGACACCATTTAGTGCTTCTTGGATTCTTTGCTAAAAAGTGTGCCCAAAAAATATGGTCCCTTCAGCCTGAATGTGCATATCTGTGAAAACCACAAAAGGGTGGGGTTAGTTATCACTCCCTCCCCCCCCCCTACTTCCACACAATTTGCATTGGAATAATTTAGGATTAACTACCAATGGTATGTGAGCCCTGTCTTCTTCCTCTGGCTAGTGTTGGGTCTATCAAGAAGGATCTCTTTCTTAGTCTAATGTGTTCCTAATTACTTGTATTATGCTTGTCTCTGACTGGCTGTCTACATAAACTCTGCATTTTATCCATTGTTTGTAGCATATGCAAGTCTTCCTGCCTGGTCCTGCTTACAATATTAATTGCTTCTTCTTTAAAAAAAAATGTAGATCTTTACAGATATGCAAAAAACATTTTTTAATTCATAAAAGAGAACACAATGATCAAAGTGAGGAATTTGATTTTAGAAGAGCCAAGAAAAGAAACCACTATGAAAACTTTATAAAGCAACGGAGCTGTGAAGGAATGAAAACGGGACAAGCACGAGGCAGAGAAAGAGTTTTAAAGAAAGAAAAATGTGGAAGACTTAGCGTTTACACATTTATCATTATTTAATAATGATTACTATAATAGTAATTATAAAGTAAATGTATAAGTATATTGTTATCATTAATTACAGGCAGTTTTAATGCCTTTAAACATGGAAATAATATGGAAAAAGATGCCACTGAAATGGCCCCATAAAAAAAATCATATATTTTAAAAGATTGCATTATGTAAGAATCTCATTTAAGGTTGGTAGACAAAAGAAGCCATTTTGCAAAAGATGCTGGCTTTGTAATTAGATCTCCCAATGTTCTTATTGTTGGAAATATTTAAAGCAGCACTGGGGAGATTTAAATTTGGCTGGTAACTTTCATTACCCAAACTAGGTAATATTCTCAGTGCTAGTGATCAGATTAGCACTGATAATATTACCTAGTTTGGGTAATTAAATGTCTATAAGAAAACAACCAAGCTCAGAGAATACCAAGGATCCCTCATCAACATTCAGCTACAAATATTCTCCTTTATTGATGGAATAATGCTGGGGTGAGGAGTCCATGCTCCTCTCCCCCACCACCAACCACCAGGCATCTGCTCGAAAGAATGCTTCCTGCCCCAAACCATAATTAGTCCAAGAAAGGATAAGGTTAGATAAAGGAATACATGGACCAATTCCTTCTATTAAGTAATTTTGTGTCTTAAATCAGAAAATCGGCCCCACATGGCTTTGCTGAAGGTTGAAGTCCTCCACAGTTGTGTGGAAAATGGAGTAATTGTAATGTCTCATCACAGAACTGTAACATCCAACTTCGGGCTCTTAGCCAGATCTCAAGAACAAGTTTTAGCATTGTTTCTTTCAGCATCTGCCAGAGTCTCTGTACTTAAAAGATGTTGAGGCATGTTCTAGGACTCAGTTTCATTCTCTGGGCATTGGATATCCTGGACCTCATGACTCACTTATGTGAAATGTGTGTGTCCCAAACACCTTTAGCATGCATAAATATATAGATATACACTCACAGAAAATAAATAGTTTTGTCTGCTAATATCTGAAATTATCCAGGAACAGTTTGGAATCCACAGCTGTAGAACAAATAAAGGAAGTAAAGAGGAAGTTTACTCATAATAGCTCAGTCAAAAGTGGCAAAATAAATAGTAAATGGCTGACTTCAGACATCGCTCTAAGTCAAAATGTTATTTATCTGGTAATGGATTAGTACAGGGGTCCCCAACCCCTGGTCTGTGGACTGGCATTGGTTCACGGCATGCCAGCAACTGGGCCACGCAAACAAGCAAAGCCCCATCCATGGGATGCAGGCAGTACACAAAACAACACCCCCTCCAGTCTGTGGAAAGGTCTCTCTCCACAGAACTGGCACCCAAAAGGTTGGGGGCCACTGGATTAGTATGTTGCATTAATCAACATAAAACGTGCTAATTTCATTGACAGGTTAGTGTGTTGTGCAAAATGACCAACTGACTTATACACAACAAAGCATAATTTAGCAAATCATAGCCTAGAATGATGTCTGAATCCTATCAGTGTCAGACAAAGGCATTTAAAAAGGTATTCTTTTCTGAAGAATATTCAGCAAATATTCACAGTTTAGGATCAACCCAGTCTTTATTGAAAAGCCTAAAAATTGTCCAAATATCTCCATAATATGCATGTCATTCCAAGCAAAATTCTGTTTTGTAAGTTGTATGCTGTAAGGTCAAATAATTCTATTTTTTTCAGGTAGTTTCAGAATTCTACTCTTATAGCTCCTAATGTTCTAGTTAGTAAGTAATTGTGGGGGGAAATTATTGATCTATTCTATCATCTTTGTATTTCAATGATTACATCTCAATATTTTATCTTCTTTTTCAGTTACTTACTTTTTCAACTACTCTACTTTCATTCGATATTGCCATACCTATAAGAAAAACCTATTTTTTCTTCAACTACAAGACATCTGGTGCATTATGTTCTAGATATCATATAATTTGAATTCAGAAGTTCCTTATAATTCTGGGGATGGTAAAATGATATTATTTTTATTACTAGCACCACTAAGGTCATTATGTGAGGTTCATCCAATAACCTGGACATGTTGGTCATATTGTTCTATGTGCAATAGCTTTTTCAATAGCTGATAGTGCTCAGCATTTAAGTTGTAAGGTATAAGCTTTACTGAGTCTTTTTATTTTAATCATCCTTAACAGTTCTAGAGCATTTTTAAATCATATATTGAACCAGTGGTGGGATTAATTTTTTTTAATTACCGGTTCTGTGGGCGTGGCTTGGTGGGCATGGCTTGATGGGCATGGCAGGAGAAGGATACTTTAAAATACCCATTCCCTCCCCACTCCTGGGGGAAGGTTATTGCAAAATCCTCATTCCCTCCCCACCCCACTAACCTGCTTTCCAGCTCCGTTTTCCTGTGCAGGGCAACAAAAGAAGACCCAGCCGATCAGTTGGGACTCGGGAGGCAGTGAATAGATGGGGGCAGTGTTAAGTATTACCAAATATGGCCATAGAGTGGAGTCGACTAGCAGACTCCATTCATTGGCCCAGCCACTGGAGGGAGAAATAAAGTCCCATCAGTGGCTGAAGTTTTAGACAGTGCCGGCTACAAAAGCCAGCGCCTGCCATGGCTGAAGCAATAAAGACTTGTTCCTGTTCCTGCCATGTCCTGCCTCTTTATTCCGTGGACCCACTTAACAGGCGGGGTCAATCAGAGGTTGAATTTGCTGATTCTCTGAACTCAGTGGTGGGATTCAACTTTTTTTTTTTACTACCGGTTCTGTGGGCGTGGCTTGGTGGGCATGGAAGGGGAAGAATAATATAAAATTTCCAGTCAGAGATGGTATTTGCTGGTTGTTGAGGTATTCCCCATTAGGGGAATGAGTGCATTCAGGGAAACATCGTGAGAGTGGTGAGGAATAACACACAACCAGCATACAGATATACTGAATAGTAAAATGTAGGTTTTACTTCCAGTAAACGGGTAAACAAAGTCCAACAAACAGTCCAAATCATACACGGTTAAAGCAGGTGGTATTCAATACAATCAGTCCAGGAATAATCCAAAAACGAAGTCCAGTATCATAAAAAAGTTCAGCACAACAGAGTTTGCTAACAGTTTGCAAGACTCACAGCAATCCAAGCAGAACGACAATCAGGCAAAAAGCAATAGAGAAATGCAAGAAAACAAACCAGGTTTCTAGCAAATTCCATCTTATGGCCATTGGAGGAACCTTAGCCAATTACACAATTACAGCACTCTCTTAAAGATACAACAGTATTAAATAACTATCCTGGTTTATATTTTGCCAACCCAACTGTTAGGTGACTATCATTCCTAACATTTGTTCTCTGAACTCAGTGGTGGGATTCAACTTTTTTTTACTACTGTGAGCGTGGCTTGGGGGACGTGGCAGGGGAAGGATACTGTAAAATCTCCAGTCAGGGGTGGTATTTGCCAGTTCTCCGA
The DNA here is from genome assembly GCA_015471245.1 of Laticauda colubrina. NCBI lineage: Eukaryota > Metazoa > Chordata > Lepidosauria > Squamata > Elapidae > Laticauda > Laticauda colubrina. The sequence continues at coordinate 33,230,565 of BLBF01000032.1, forward strand.
ACTACTCAAAATTTCCGCTACTGGTTCTCCAGAACTGGTTAGAACCCACCTCTGATTGAACTGTCGATATAGGATCAGAGCTAAGTATAAGGGTTGCATGGAAAAGACCCCATAGCGTCTCCTGGGTGGCCTGGGGGAAAAAAACCCTTCTTCCTGAAACCTTGAAGATCAACATTCTTAGTATCTGCCTACATGGACTGACAATCTGAATCCATGAAAAGTTACTTCCTATTAGGTTTCCAATCTGTCACAAGAAAGCAGCAGAAAGCTTAAATGTTCATCTCATTAACTCATTGGAGTGGATACTTCTGTCCTTCCACTTTGTAGGACAAGAGAGAAGTTCTGTCATGGAAAGGAATGAACAAGTGTGATCTGAACAAACAAAACCCTTTCAGATATTGAACTGAATGGGGTGGGGGGGGGGGAAATCAGCCTTTTCAGGTCCTGGCAGCAATTACTGAAATCTGTGAAAGACATAGATAGTTGTGGCTTTGTCTGGATTTCTTTTCTGCGTAGGAAGTTCTGAATTAGCCACCAGATCTTTGCTTATGTTTCCCAAAGGAAGAAATGTAATCACTAACTGGGAAAGGCATCCACTCCCACATACAGATTTGCAAGTTTTAAATTTTAAAACCATAAGCGAGAGGACTGCCTGCAAACACCTTTCCCTTTGCAGATTCCTGGGTGAATCCATTGCCCCTGGACACATTTTTTTGTTCTTTGTCAGCATAAGCTTTTGTCAGTATATGCGGCTGCCATTCTTCAAATGAGAGAGGAAATCTTTCCCAAATTAATCATGAGCTTTGGCTTGTAGATACAGGCCTCTTTGGGTTTTAGCCTCTCATACCAATTAGACAGTGATTTAGAGCTAGGTTAACTCTGTTAGAAAGAAAGCCTGCCTCCCTGAGAGATGGTAGGAAAGATATACACCCTCAAACAAATGTGGAGCTAAAAAGGAATTGAAAAGGAACACATCTGCTTAAAAAGAGGACAGCCAGGGTGAACCAGTCCATTATACTAGGTAAATGCAGGTTGATTTTCTGCATTTAATAGTTTATGTATATGTATGTATTGTATATAAACAAGATGGATCAACGACATCAGCAAGTATTGTGGGCCCAATGCAGACCTGCCAACCCCTGATAAAGGAAAATCTGGAGACCCATGAAAAAAAATCTGAAGATTCCATAAAAAATAGTGAGATTCACGGTCACATGAATAACTAACCAATCAGAGCATGTTATATCCGGTGGTAGAAAAAGCAAAATGGAGGCGCCCAGAGTAAAAAGAAATGTGCTGTATGTATATATATCGCTGTATGGTAATATCGATATTGCGTGATCTGAGAAGTGGTGTCATATCGTCATGTCGTTTGTGTCAGAAATCAGATTTATGCACGTATAAGCCGACCCCCAAATTTGGAAAAATAAAAAAAAGCGTTTTAAATTTGGCGTGAGATTGAGGAGCCTTGTCGTGAGACCGTGAGACATGACAAAAAATCGTGAGACTCACGGCAGAACCATGAGAGTTGGCAGAGCTGCAATTGGCAAAAGAAAGCTCAGGATCATATTGGATGGAAATATGTGGAAGAGGCCTTCATCCTGCAATGGATAAACAACAGTTAAAATGATGATGATGATGATAATGATGATGATGTGTGCATATCTACATGCAAAATCAGTAGCTGTTGTATATCCTGGGTGAGTTGCAGAGAATTGTGGAGCATGTGCTGTGGGGCAGACATTAGTCATTTGAGCAGTTCCTGACTGTAACCATTGCTCATTATGAACTCATGAATTGTTGAGCTATGGCCGTGATGGCAAACCTATGGCACATGTGCCACAGGTGGCACACAGCCATTTGTGCTAGCATGTGAGCCACAGGCAAGCTTACTTCACTGTGCATGTGTGTGCCTCATAGCTGATTTTCAGCCAGTTTGAGGCCTTTTTCAGCTTCCCAGAGGCTTGAAAAAAGCCTCTGCAGGCTTTGCAGGATGAATAATAAGCCCATTTTGTCACTTCCGGTAAAGACCAGAAGTGATGAAACAGGCCTATTATTTGTCCTGCAAAGCCTGCAGAGGCTTTTTTCAAGCCTCTGGGAGGCCAAGAAAGGGCTCAAACCAGCCGAAAATCAGCTGTGAGATGCAGTGCAGGTAAGGGGGTGGGGTGGGGGAAATTGCATGCACATGTGCAGGGACATGGGGGGGGGGACTGCATGCATAGCCTTCTGGGTGCTGGTACGTGCAATCGCATGGACATTTTTTGGCACAGGAGCCCAAAATGGTTAGCCGCTTCTGGTGTCCAACATAAAGAGACATGCTGACTGAGACAGTTGGCAATTATAGTTAAAAAACACTGGAAAATCCATAGGTTTCCCCATCCTGGTGTAAAGTATGTCGTACATCATCAGACATTTCCTCCATCTACTGGGAGGTATCTGCAATTATTGGTTTTACTTAGGTGCACTTGCAATGCTTCTAAAAAATTCTAAGAATCCCTGAGATCCAAAATGTAAGGCGCTGGGCTATACCTGACCCAAAGTTAATGGCTTTTGCTTTCCAGAGCACACTCCCTGATACCTTCCAAGAAGCAACCCCATTTTGTGAACAATTAATATTGTGATCAAGACCTTGCAGTTGTGCAAAATCTTGTTCTATTCTTATGGTTTCCATAGTCAGGGGATGTCCATATGATGATGATTGTTCTCTTAGAAACGCCAATAACCCATGGGAATAGAGAAAACAAACAGTGGGTGCTTTTTATGCCAGCTAATTCCCCTTGGGATATTTTTTCTTTCTTTCTAGTCTCTTCAGAAGAAAATCTAGTTTTTTAATAGCTGGTTTATTATTATTATTTTCTGCTCAGTTTCATCCTTCCCTTGGCTCAGACTATTACAAATCCAGGATAATTGCAATAAAATAAGTCAGGTTATAGCTTCACCCATAATCAAATAGCTTGGATCAATCCTGAATGTGGGCATAACTAAACAGAGCGGGCTTGCTGAATGTTAGTCTTGGTGTGAATAGTTGGAAGCCAGCAATTCTCAAATTTGAAGATGTAATTATATCTTTACATATTCAAAACATCATTCAGATTCAAGGTCACAAAGTACTTTGCCAAGTATCTTTTATTCAATGGGAATGGTAGGAATAAAAGATTATGGATCTGAAGACAATTTTAAGAGGCACTTCAAACTTTATACAGCAATGGGCAATCAATTGCTTCATTTGACTTAATTCTTGTTTGCAATAAAAATCCTAAACTAACTGAATCTGTCTGTGAAATGTCTACAGAATATAAACCAAAAGATCTTTGATGCCCTTCCAAATCATGGCTTTGACATTTCCTATGCTGAACTTTCCTCTAGATTCCCAAATTCCAATCAGTAAGTTTCTTTTATTGTATACCTTTATAATCACTGAAATTTTATCAATTTTGAGGGGAGTGGGGAGTGAAAGAATATACAATTTTTTAGGTGCTGAGAAATTTGGAAATCAAAATATGGTTTTACCACAGATTCCTAAGTTTAATAACATTGATAGCATGTTGGAAAATGGAAATAGCAAACCGTTTACAAAATAAAAGAGAATTGAGTTCTCTTTCTGAACCAAAGGTGCTTTTTCAAAAGGCAATTGGACTTTCTTGTTTTTCTTTGAAGACATTTCACTTCTCATCCAAGGAGCTTCTTCATCTCCGACTGGATGGTGGGGAATGGACGAATTTATACACCATGCAGACAGCTGGTCATTTGCATCCTTTTTAGAGAGTCATTGAGGCCACTTGGAGGATTACCTGAGTAGTACAAATAGGTGTGGAGCCTTCTTTGAACGCTTAAAAGGACTGTGTTATAGATAGATGGTGCTGTATCCCTCCTCTTCTGTTGAGAGAGGATTGTTCAGTTTTGACATAGATGGTCTCTTTGACCCATTTTTCAAACCAGTGGTCCTCTCTGTACAAAATGTGGATTTTGCTGTCTTGAAAAAAAAACAAGAAAGTCCAGTTTTTTCTTGAAAATGCACCTTTGGGACAACTAAGACTTGGATGACTGGGAATCTCCATAGGGTTCTCTTTCTGAATATTTTTTTTTATCTGAGGATTAGATGATTTGCAGATTAGTGGAGTATTACAGAGTACAACAATGGTGCTTCTGTATAATTTTTTGCAACATTTGAAAATATGGCTAATCTTCAATTTATGACTAGTCATTTAACAGCCATTTGAAATTATGACTGCTGTGTAAAGGGAGCTTTATGGTAAGTAAAACACTTCTGACCATTGTAAAACCTTGTGCCCTCCTCTCCTTGATATATTGTAAGATATATGATATGATATGATATGATATGATATGATATGATATGATATCATATCATATCATATCATATCATATCATATCATAT
>BLBF01000032.1:33249960-33310667 GCA_015471245.1 Laticauda colubrina
CATTCCTTCCTTCCTTCCTTCCTTCCTTCCTTCCTTCCTTCCTTCCTTCCTCTCCTCCTTACTTTCATTTGCAGGTGTTCCCCCCGGCGGCTCCTGCTCGGCTTCTTTGTCTGGCTGGCTGCACCGGCGTCCCCACAGCGAGGTAAGGCGAGGCGAAAGGTGCAGAAAAGGCGGGCGAGGGGCGGGCGGTGGGAATGCGCTCTTCTCCCCATCAGCCGCCTGCGGGAAGCGTGAGGTGCGCGCCTTCCCCCACCAGCGTCTTTCAGGGTTTCGCAGCCTTGCGAGCGCGGCGGGGCTGAGTTGGAAGGGCTCGCCGGTTTCCAAGGGGCTGTCAGCCCACAAAGGGCGCCGTTACTTCGGTGAGATCCGCACAGAAAGCCCGTGTCCCGGGAAGCGAAAGGGAAGCCCTGAAAGTTTGCAGCTTCTCTTCTGAGGCTTCCTTTCTCCCTTTCCCGAAGTTGCATTGGATTTAGGAGTAGACCCTACTCTGGGGGCAGCGACCCAAGTAGCCTTGCTGGAAACTCATTGCCCTGGAAATGTGCAACTACTTCGTGAATAGGCACGGCCGTGTGGTTCTCCTGCTACTCTCACCGGCCAGTTGCCCGAACGCAAAGCTTGGGATATTGAAGGGTTAAACCAAATCTTTCCACATATTCATGAGAATTTGTTAGCTGCGGTGGGGGAATGACTTCACTAGCTCTGCTACTGTTACACGTTCATCGAACAGACTTCCAGGAACTGATTTATTTTCTTGATTTTTGCAGAGGTTAAAAACCTCTGGGGTGATTTGGTTCCTTTCATGAAGATGTTTGCCACTGTACGGCCCCCAAATAAGATACTGTTTAGTGTTGTGAGATAAGGCAGGTTTTGGAGATTGTGGTGTTTGTTGTAAAAGAGCCCTCCCTTACCCCTCCCTCCAGCCATAAAGCTGTGGTCAAAATTAAAGTTAAATATTTGACCAGAAGCTGCTTCTTAGCCAGTTAAAAAGAAAGCCATGGAATCACACAATTGGAAGAGACTAAAGAAATAATTTAGTCCACTCCTTATCCTTGCTCAGTGCAGACTATTTCTGGGAGAAGATCATCCAGCTTCTGTTTGAAGCCCTCCATTGAAGGAGAACCAGCCACTTCAAGTGGCTTCCATTAGCTGACAGTACAGTCAGGAATCTAATTCTTAGTAATTTTAACCCATTAGTTCTGGTGTTGCCTTCTGGAGCATAAGAGACTTTCCATGCTTCTCACTCTTTTTCTGGTGATTGAACATGCTCAGATCTTTTAATAAGGACCAAAAACTGATGGATACCTAGCAAATACCTAGATTTTATTTAAAAATAAGGAAAACTTTTCTGACAGTAAGATATGTACACCAGTGAAACCAATGGAGGACAGTAAGATATGTACTCCATTCAACCAATGGAGATTATGGGTTTCCTATCTCTGGAGGTTTTTAAGAGGAAAATTAAAGGTATCTCTTGAGGATGGTTTAATCGTTTTTCCCTGCACATTGCAGAAGGCTGGATGGATGAGATGATCCTTGTAGATTTTTTTTTCACAATTTTACAATTTTATAATTTCATAATTTTATAATTCTATCAACTGTTTCTTATAGGGCTTGGTTTCCAGACCATCTGACCATTTTGGTACACTTTTCTTAAGTTGTTTCAAGTTATTGCCCCTTTTTGCACAAAATTCAGTCTTCCAAGTGGAGTCCGACCAGGGCAGACTGGAGAGGAGCAACTTCCTAATTTGGACTCTGTGGTTCTGCTCATGCACCCAACATTGATTGCTTTATTAGCAGAAGCATCCCACTGCTAGCTCATATTTAATTTGTGGTTGACCAGGACATCCAGATCCTTTCCACAAGAACAATTGCCAAACCAAGCCTCTCTTATCCTATGTTTGTGGTTTTCAGGCTTCCCATCCAGGAGAATTCTACATTTCTCTTTTCTACTCTCTTCATTTCAACCCATTGCTCAAACCTATCAAGCACTCTTTAAAACCTTTGTCTCTCTCTCTTTAAATTAAATTAAAGGGGGGAGAGCTTGGATAGTCTGCAGACTTTATTAGCATCCCTCAACTCTCTTATTCAAGGGAGTTGAGCCCTATGGCACTCTGTTTAATACCATACTTCCCTCCAACCTGAAGCCCTCAGTGAGTACTATTTGGATGTGATTATTCAAGTCAATTTTGAGTTCTTCTAACAACAGTATCATCTCTCCCATATTTTATCACTTGATGAAGGAGACTATCATAGGATACTCTGCTGAGTATCAGCTACTCAGCTTTGCTGAGCTTCACATATTCTGTAACTGTGACATTCTCCTGTTCTGCTAAGCTACTGTAATAACCCCTAAGAAGGAGAAAAGATTGGTCTGATGTGATTTCTTCCCAATAAAACCCCTGCTGGCTCCTATTGCTGTACTTAATAACAAGTCTACGTACTCACAGATATGTGGTTTGATAATCTATTTGACTGTCTTGCTTGGCACAGAGTCAAGCTGATAGGTCTTTTGCTTCCTTACCCTTTCCTTACTCATTTTGAAGATGGAGACAACAGCCATTTTTCCAGGACCTTATCAATCCTCTGGAAGTTCTTGGTGTGGCTAGAAAGCAGTTTCAGAATCTCCTTCATTAGTTTTTTCAATACTTTAGGATGTTGTTTATCTATCCCTGGAGCCTTGAATTAATCAAAATGAGCATGCTTTCCTTCCTAAGCTTTTCCAGGTCTATATTGAGCTGCAGTGCTCTCATTCCCCAATGGTATAATAGTGTCCAACTAGGATTCCATTTCTCCTCCGGGAGAAGACAGATGCAAGATAGAAAATAAGAAATTCTGACCTTTTACCATCACCTCTTTTCACCACTATATCCTTGCAATGGATTTATATCCACCTTGCCTTTCCTTTTGTTTTAAGGAAAATCTGAAACACAAAGTATATTCATTACCTTTTTCTTATCAAGTTTTAATTAAAACTGCAGCCAAGGGTTTTCTTCTAACTTCCTGAAAGTTTTCAGCCTCTTGCACAAGTAGCTTTTTGCCTTTCTAGTTCATTTTTAGAGTGCTTTAAAATTTCTTTACAATCCTTGCAAATAAACCGTGAGAACCCTAAAAAACTATAGATCCTACCTAGACAGAAGACTGTAGACTGAGAGATAGAATATTCCCCTGGAAATTTCCAGTTCAAGTAGTTTGTATCTCACCTGCAATGGTTTCAGTCAATGAATTATTCTTCTTTGGACATGTCTTCTTTGGAAGTATCTATTATTCAGTAAGAACTGAAGAAGCTTATTGGATAAGAAGCGAAACATCTTCAAGGAAAAAACATAGAAAAAGCATCTTTGGGATGTCTTCTTTGGACGAAAACAATCCTGGTCAAATCCAGTGAGAATTGTTGAAAAAAATGCATCTTGTTGAAAATGCATCATTTTCATGCATCTTAAAGTAAAAATATTTCCCATTTCTGTCAATAGAAAAACTTAAAGCATTTTGATAAATACTTTTGTATTAAAATTGGTTTTCTTCTGTTTTATTTCCCAATGTTTTCAATTTACACATTCCAGACTAAAAGGCTTCTTTTAGCTGAGTTTTAGGAAGTGGCCCTGAGGCTATAAGTCAGAAGATCCTCTGCCTGTGTATAACCCATTGAAATTCAGTTTAAGATTGCCCTGGCAGAACAGCTTTTAATAATACAATTGATCAAGTGGAAAGAAATACTATAAAGAATTTTGCTTCCCTAGAGATTAATAACATGCTGAAATGTTTTGCAGTTGCATTAAAGGTCTTATTTTACAGGCAGTAATACAGCTTTTGGTGATCTTTATTGGACATAAGAATTGGAGTCTGTGTGTGGTACAGCTGGTCACTGTATATGCTTCTCATCCTCTCCTAGAAATCTCCAGTTAGACAGGCCTTAAAAACTTGGGATTTTACTGAATTAACAACCAAGGTGGGATTAAAAGGATAAAGTCAAAAGCGTTCCATAAGAGTTTAAAAATTAAGCATATTTTGCACTTCATGACGAATACAAATTTGCATAATGACCACAGCTGATTGTAAGATTTTTTTTTCTTTTCACTTCTAGCCTGGCCTTACATTTATGACTAGAATTCTAGATTTTAAGTCTTTGGCAGTCTATGCAAGGAGCATTGTGAAAAGATGTATTTCCTGTGGTTGATGAAAAACTGTGTTATACCCTTGACTTACGACCACAACTGAACTCAAATTTTCTGTTGCTAAATGAGACATTTGTCAACTGAATTTTGTCCCATATTATGAGTTTTCTTGCCACCGTTGTTAAGTGAATCACTGAAATTGTTAATAACATGGTTGTTAAATGAATCTGGCTTCCCCATTGACTTTGCTTGTCAGAAGGTCACAAAGGTCTCCATTGCAACCGTCACAAATATGAGTCAGCTGCCAAGCACCTGAATTTTCATCTCATGACTATGGGGCTGCTGCGATGGTCATAAGTGAGAAACGGTCATAAGTCACTTTTTTCAGTGCCATTGTAACTTTGAGTGAACTGTAGTGAGTCAAGGACTACCTGTATTGGCTTTTAGGTGAATGATACTAGCTTTTCACATATTTTGTGAAGGAGCCTTGACTTCTGCATGCTTTTACCTAAATAGGGACTAGCGTATAATGTTGATGAGCAGATTAAATAGGGAAGACCTCTTGAGCAGAAGTATTTGCTTGGTGAGTGTTCTGGGGCACTTTAATAATTAAAATGCCTTTGGCTCTTCATGAATATGAGTTAATAAACATCCTAGGTATCTGTATTATTAACCTGTTAAATGTAAGACACAGTTTGGCTTTGAAGCTTAAGTGTGATCGGCATGTACTACCTTTGAGTGGAATCTTGAGCGACACATTCTGTCAACAAATCCACACATTCCATGAAGCTTGTATTGACTAGTAAGTGGGAGAAAGGGAGGCCTTTATAATGTGGCTCAATGGCAGCTTAGGACTGTTTCATTCTCTGACTTCTAAGGCTAGATTTGATTACAAGCGGAGTCAACATGTCAGGGCAAGGAAAGGAAAGTTTGCAGAGGGCAGGTGTCACTTCCTTCTTCTCAACACAGCACCCCAGGGAGGAAAAGTATGGGGTTTAATTAATTAATACGTTGCTTTATTCATTCATTCAGTTTTATATCGCTGTCTCCTGCTGTGCCATTTTTAAAAGTTTTTTGTTTTAAATTCTGTCTTTATTATTTTTATGAATCACTCAAGATGGTGAGTGGACCCAATAACCCTCCCTCCTCCTATTTTCCCCACAACAACAACCCTGCGAGTCGAGTTGAGCTGAGAGAGAGAGAGTGACTGGCTCAACGCCATCTATATCATTGCAGGCTTTATTAATATAGATGATAAACTCCCTTATGACTGGCACATTTTTGCTGTGCTGTGTTAGAGTGATCTCCCTACTAGATTTGAGCTCCAATAGGACTCAAGATTACAATGCTTCAGAGCTGAAATGTTTCTGGAGGAAAATATATTTCTGGATTGCAAAACAAAGTATTTCTCTTGATACAGATCCACATAGGTTTCCTGATCTAAAAATCAAGACTAATATACAGGCACACAAACTTATACTGTACACTAATTCACATTTCTAGTTTTACACCATTCATAATCCCAGATTTATTTCATGGAATACTGGGGAATATATTATGATAGCAGTATGGATATTGCATATAGCTAAGGATAAAAAAAATATATGTCTGCAATATTTTCACATGAGAGGCTAAGCATGGCTTAATATTACCCTCATTTAAGAAAATCAGCACTGAATATGTGCAGGATATAATGACATATCAGTTGTTTCTTATACTCTCTTCAATTGCCTCTATGTTGATTTGCTGACACTTTTCTGATTGCTTTTATGAAACCAAAGAAAAGCCTCTGGGGCCAGAAGCATTGTGTGCAAAAAGGTTGAGTTTCCTTCCCTTCCCTCTGTGCTCCCAGTTCACACACCACACAAACTTGCTCTATGTGGGGTGAAAACAAAGTTGGAGACAAGAAGACAATGCTGCAGGAGTAACCTCACTGGTGTGACTATATTTACTCCCTAAATCTTTTTTTCTGGAAGTGGCTTATAACACAAAGTAGGCATTTGTCCTGAATTGGGTAACCCAATAGAAGATGGATAAGGTAAACTAGCATGATTGCAAATTGTGTTTATGCTGGTCTGCTTTAATTGCAATTTGACTTGTGATCTGGGTTCTGATGGCATGCAAATTAGTTGCATTATAGCTTAATCTATTATATAGAATATAGAATAACAGAGTTGGCAGGAATCTACCCTGTCAGTATGTGCAAAAGAAAGGAAAAACCATTAAAATGAGACCAACAGACCTCTTTTCTGCTGAAAAAAGAAAGCTTCCTAATCAGTGCAGTGTAGATATTGACCAAGTTTATCCCAGGTGGTTCTTGTTTATGTAGAACAGAATAGAATATAATAGAATAAAATAGAAACAGAGTTAGATGGGACCTTGGAGGTCTTCTAGTCCAACCCCCTGCTCAGGCAGGAAACCTGTATTATTTCGTACAAATGGTTGTCCAATCTCTTCTTAAAAACTTCTAGTGTTGGAGCATCCACAACTTCTGGAGGCAAGTTGTTCCACTGGTTAATTGTTCTAACTATCATGAAATTTCTCCTTAGTTCTAGATTGGTTCTCTCCTTGATTAGTTTCCATCCAGTGCTTCTTGTCCTTCCCTCAGATGCTTTAAGAGAATAGTTTGTCTCCCTCTTCATTGTGGCACCCACTTACATATTGGAACACTGCTATCATGTCCCCCCTTCGTCCTTCTTTTCATTAAACCAGAAATACCCAATTCCAACAACCATTCTTTATTTGTTTTAGCCTCCAGTTTCCTAATCATCTTTGTTGCTCTTCTCTGCACACTTTGTATTACTTGTAAGTTTCCTTGTTACTTACCCTGCATTGTTTTTTGTTTAATTTTTTATTTTTTTAATTTTCCTTAACTTTTCTTGAACTGATATCTTGTGATAGCCCTGATTTTCTTTCTGCCTCTTGCTAGTCAACCATTGATATTAATTTTCATTTTTAATCTAATGTTGAGATTGGATCTAATGGAATAGAATTCTTTGTTGGCCAAGTGTGATTGGACACACAAGGAATTTGCCTTTGGAAAAATTATTTGGAAAAAGAGCTTCATGCCTGGATTTTCCAGTTTGGCCTTGATAGTCATTGATCTGCAGCTGTTAAAAAAGTGATTCTTGTGTATATTTTACAACACGGTATATCAAGATTCAAAAATTTAGAAGCATGCTGTACTCCATTGTTGGTGTATTATAGTTTATTCTCCAAATTTACTGAATAAGAAAATTTCATCCTGGCTAGTGACTACAAGTTTGGAATACAAGTTTGGAAATATTAATGTTTTTTTTTTCCTTGGCTTGGGTTATACCTATTCAGGATTGCAATAATTACTCATTAAACACACATATTTTCTGTGATATTATGCTCATGAATAGAGCAGTTGATATGTTTCCTATCTCATGTAAGCAAATGAAGACTACCATCCAAGCCACCTTAATACAGAAGTAGCAATAATTATGGGTTAAATTGAATGTATACATAATTTTGTATTATTTTGCCTGGGAGCATTTGTGCCTAACTTTTTCACAATGTTTTATGTAACCCTCAAATCATAATTGAGAGAAATGTAGCTTCATGCTTATCATGCTCATGTCTTCAGCAGGTGTCAGCAAGTAGCTAAACCTAGCAAGACTTGAAAAGCTAAGTTGAATCAGACCTGTTTAATACTTGAGTGGGAGACCATAAGGAAACCTAGGCTAAGCTGGAGAGTAAAAAAAAAATATCTTCAGAATGTGGCAGTCCCACCTTCTTCTCCATTGTTGCTAAGAATATCATATGGTCACATAACCATGGAATCAGCAGGAGTGAAGATTTATGCTTAGTCATCCTTTTTATTCACTCCTTTGCTATGGATAATGAAGAATAGCACAACAATTTATCTAAGATTCCATGACAGAGGATTGCTAATAAATTATTCTCAATCAAAAACTAGTTCTATTTGTCATAGACAGTTGCTGTTGATCCTACTTTAAAAATAAAAATAAAAATATTTTGGTTTTCTCTGTGGTATAAAATGTGAAGCTCCTTCTCTTGCCTTGCTTCTAGATTTTTAATGACTTTTTTGGCTTAATTTGTTATCTTGACAAATTATTAATGAAGAAACTGAAATGTGTTATTCATGATCTAGGAATATTATCAATTTGTTCTTGTGCTTTTGTATAAGCCGTTAAACAAATGGAAATGAGTGTATCATTGTTTTATTTCTTATGGGTTTAAATTATAGTCCTAAAGGACTATAAGCAAGCAAGCTCTGAACTGGTAGGAAATTTTTTTGAAACACACCACTGGGGCTTAGCATATGTAGTTAATATCCAAAAAGCAAGAATTCCTTCTAGTTTTCTTGAGTATAGAGGTTTTGAAAATTTTGGATGTGTAGAAGACTTGGAAAGGGGCATGAAATTGTAAGTGGAACAAGATGTTGCTATAAAGAGATTCCCCCCCCCCTCTATCCAAGACATAGATGAGAGGGTTGAAAAGACTCTAATCCTGAACTTCTGGTTTGAGCTTCTTCAGTGACGGACTGAAATCCGCGATCATGTGTGGTTTCGATCCGTGCACACCACCGGAGCACCCTGAGCTGGATGGATTTAGGGCTAAGCCACCCCGTAGAGGTGGTGAAGAGGGAGGAGACCGCCAGCAGGGTCGAGGAGAGCTGCATCTCTCCTCCCCAGTTGGCCAGTAGTACCCTTCCCGAAGGCAGTTACAGCGGTGGTCAGAAATGGCCACCTCAAAGAAGAACTCGACTGGAAAAGAATGTGCAGGAGGAAGATAAGAGAAAGTTTTGATTGACAGGTTGAACTGAAAAAGCAATAACATAAGGTACCCTAGAATTTGAACTATTAAGAATAACATTGTTCTCAAGGAAGATTTTGAAGCGATGAAGGAGAAAGGAAAGGGAAAGGATTTGGCTTTTTTCCCCTTTCCTTCCTCATATTGACAGCTAAGATATTTAAGTAAGAAACTGACAAAAATCCACTTTGACATCAATAGGCATTCATGTTGAAAATAAAGTGTCAAAGGGATAACAAAGACTTTTGGATATTCAAAAACCTTTAAAAGAAGGAAAGGAGAGAAAAGGAAAAATTAAAAGGGTGGGATCTGGAAAAATGGAGGAGACTGCCTGGAAGTAAAAGGAATTTACAGCGAAACTTCAACAAGAATCCTAAAAGATACATTCTAACTGAAACTTTGTAACAGTTAGGGTTCTAAGATAATAGAACCCCAGGAAGAGAAAGTGGAAAAAAGAAGCAAGAAAAAACAGCTTTGGATTATTTGGATTACTTGGTGATTTTTGGATTTTTAGTTATTGAATTTAAATGACTAAAATCAATCAGGTGGTTGTTTAAAAGTGTTTAAAATAGCATCACTCTTGGAAGAACTAAAAATGGAACTTAAAAAACAGAAAGAAGATGCACAAGAAGGAAGAGGCTTTTTTGGCTTCGTATTTCAATTTTTAGAAATGGAGATCTGGAACTATGAGAAACAACAAGAAGTGCTTGTAGAACAAGTAGGGCGGGACAAGGAAGAAGCCATCTTTAATGACCAAGTAATTTTAAGTGGGGGAAAAAAAGGAAAGATGTTGTAATGACGAGGCAGTTGAGTTGTTTGATCATGAACAACTGAATCATGATGATCTTTACTGGAGTATAGTCTTGCATTTATATACATTTTTAGTTATCCTTGTTAAGCCTGGGTTCCCCAACCAGGGTTAGGGAGACAAGCTAAACAGAATGTGCAGCGTTAGTCAGATAGGCACACAGATAAATGAGTGAGCTAAGCTTGTATGTTTATTAACATACAGTAAAAATAACAGATACGCTTGTGCTATCAAGAATATAGTTTATTCCATTATAAGTTCATGGCATAGTCAAATATCAGTCCAATAGTCATTCACCATGTAGTCAGTCCATTCAGGGATATTCAGTTAGCAAAGTCCATGTAGAATATCCTATGTCAGTTCACTTACAAATCAGTCCTTTGTTGTCTCTCCCGTTCGAGCTATGCAGTCTTGATTCCAAGCAGTAATCAGGGATCATCAAAGCCAGAGTAAGCAAGCTGTAGACTTGCTACTTTTATATTGTTTTCATAACCACTCCCTTAATTACTTTTCCACAGTTAAAGCTGCAGACACTTTAACATACATAACTATGAATCATAGTTTTTATTTCACCTAAACCAGTTAGGGTAAAAGAATGTTATCCCTAACATTCTCCCCTTTTAGGCTAAATAATAACTATGAATCATTTACATCTTTAAATTATATTTTTCACAACTTTCTTTAAACTTAATTGCTCCTTGAGCTTTTGTAAATTGGTCTGCAATGTTTTCTTCTGACATGCAGTATTCCAATTTTATTAGTCCATTTTTCACTGATTCTCTTACATTTAAATATCTTAAGTCAGTATGTTTTGATCTAGTTTTTACAGCAATACTAGTAGCTAACTTTATAGCTGCTTGGTTATCCTCGTACACAATAATGGAATCTTTTACAGTTATACCCAAGTCCAACAACAACTGTTTGTAGAAAATCAAGTCAGTGCATAATAATGACAGATATGAAAATTCAGCTTCCATCGTGGATAAGCTAATATGCTGTTTTCTGATTGACCTCCACCCTATTAGTGTCCATCATTGGTTAACTTTGGTTACTGCTTAACTTTTGTTACTGTTCAGCACAGTAATCCATACAATTAATTATCTCTAGTTAAAAGTCTAACATGTTTACTTCCCCTTTCTAATCCTCCTTTATCCATAGATTAGTGACTTTGTTTGCCTGAGTTGTATTTGCTTGAAAACATTGTTTATCTGAGGTTTGCCATCCGAGCTTGGAACATTCCTGCAATTACAACTCTACAGAAAGGAGGAAAAGAGAGTGAAAAGTTTAAGATTTGAAAAAACAACAACAAAAAAAAAGAATAGTTTGAAAAGTAATTACAATACTAGGAAGAAACAGAAGAGTGGATTATAGAAGAGAGAATTAGAATTAGAGAGATAAGGGGGCAAAAAGGGGAGGGAGAAGAAGAGAGGGAAGAAGGAAAGGAAAATAACTTATAAAGGACAGAAACAAGATATAGAGAAACAGGGAAAATGTACAAGGATTAAGGGTATAGGCCTATCTAGAAGACATAGAGATAATGGGTGAAATTTAATTGAAAGAGGGAATCTTCAAGGGTACATAAGATAGTATTGTTATATTAGAAATAGAAATAAACTTAGAAAACATGAAAAAAGTGTGAATAAAATGATAGATAAAATACTTACTGTAATGTAATGGAATGTTTGTTAATAAATAAGAAAGAGAGAATGAAATTGAAAGAATGGGAACATTTTAATTATTATTAATGATTTATAAAAACTTAAGTGAAGAGAAATATGAAAGAAATATGGGAAAAAAATATGGAAATATTATAAGTGTTCCTAAAGCCCGTGTCACACTGCACCAATGGATGCAAAGAGGAAGTAAAACGGACAAAAAAGCTTGCCATCCGTTCGAAAACGCGATGTACTCACTGCCTCCATTTGGCTTCCTCTCGATCCGTCCGGCATCCGTTTATGGACGTTTCATCTGCTCCAAAAGTTTTAGGCTGCCTAAAACTTTTGCGCGGAAAATGTATCCAGTTCGTCGGTTCTGCATCCGCTACGCATCCGCTACGCATCCACTATATCCGCTAGGCATCCGCTGCGCATCCGCGCAACTCGCATCCGCCCTGACGCAGGGAGGAAGCGGAACGGACGTGGAATGGATGCAGAACGGATGCAGAACGGAAACAAAGCGTTTAAAGCAGAAAAAACATTCGCAGAGGGGATCTATCTCGGATATTAGGGATGTCTAGAGTATGCCTAGCGGAAAACCTATACTGCCTATAAAAAGGGGGAGCAACTCGCCTGCTTCGCAGTTTCAGACCAGCAGCCCAGCGGTGCAGACCTCTGCAGCCTTCATCTGCCTCTTCCTCTTCCACAGCATCCAGTCATGTCCACCGTGGATTGCGAAAAAATCCTTTTGGCAGCCAACATCCTTCTGCAACACTGCGAAACCATCTACAGTCTCTGTGAACAGTACTACGGGAAGAAAAGGAGGCAACCAAAAAAAGTCTGGCTCTGAAGATGGTTCGCCAGAAGAGCGCAGTACGTACTTTACGACAAGCTGATGGTGGAGCTCAGGAGCGAAGACCCTCGGGCGTTCCAGAACTTCATGAGGATGCCTCCAGCCATGTTTGATGAAGTTGTGCAGCACCTGACACCCAGGTTGAGCAAGACAAACACCAACTTCCCACCCAGCCTGGAACCTGGGCTCAAGGTGACACTCACTCTGCACCACCTGGCCTCAGGGACCACCTACAGGAGCATGCAGTACGGCTGGAGGGTGCCACCCAGCACCATCAGCTTTGTTGTCAGAGAAGTGGTGCAGGCCATCATCGAAGAATACAAGGAGGAGCTCCTCCAGTGCCCCTCCACTGAAGAAGGATGGAAGAAAATTGCAGAGCAGTGGTATCAGAAGTGGAACTTCCCCCACACCGTTGGAGCCATCGATGGCAAGCATGTGGCCTGCAAAGCTCCAGCCAACTTAGGGTCCACTTATCACAACTACAAGGGCTTCTTCAGCATCATCCTCTTCGCCATGGTGGATGCTGACTACAAGTTCATGTACATCGATGTTTCAGTCAATGGCTCATCTTCAGATGCCCAGGTATACAACGACAGTCACCTCAAGGAGGGGCTGGAAAGCTTCCCAGATCCAGACCCGCTGCCCAACGACACGCAAGATGTGCCCTACTTCATCATGGGGGATGATGCCTTCTCCCTCACAACCTACCTCATGAAGCCCTACACCTCCAGATGCCTCACCCGAGAAGAGAGGATCTTCAACTACAGGGCTGTCCAGGGCAAGGCGGGCATCCTGGCCAACAGGTTCCAGGTACTTCTCACAACCATGCAGCATCGCCCAGAGACTGTGAGGAGGATCGTGGAAGCTTGCTGCATCCTGCACAATCTCATGCGCACCCGCTACCCAGTCTTGCAGAACAGGCTCGTGGACCTCCAGCAAGGCAATGGGGACATGGAGCCTGGGGAATGGAGGCAAGGGCGAAACCTGATCGACACTGAGGATGTGCAAGGGCCCAACAGAGCCTCACGTGAGGCGAAGAAGCAGCGCAACCTCCTGAAACACTAGTGCAACTCCGCAGCTGGAGCGGTGGAGTGGCAAGACAGGATGATAGATGCTTAATGGATGCTTCCTTTAGACTGTCTCATCACATGGATGAGATTGGGCCATGTATGTTTGGTTGGCCTACAATGAACAGGGTGTTTAATAAAGAGTTGTGTTTATGTTGACATGTTTGGATAATTATTACATTATTATTGATAATAAAGGGCCGTAGGGGTGGCACTTGGGAGGGTGGACCATACAGTCCCACTATGCTTGCACTGGAGGTTTATCTATCCCACAGCTATTACCTATCCCAAAGGTATCCCTGCTCATTCCACAGGTATCCCTTCCCATCCCACAGCTGTCTTAACCCATGCCACAGGTATCTTAACCCATCCCTCAGGTATCCCTTCCCATCCAACAGGTATCCCTGCCCATCCCACTGCTATCTTAACCCATCCCACAAGCATGCAAAGGCTAAACCATTTCTATAAGTTTTCACCCGGACTTTATAGAAAAAAATTAATGAAGCAAATGTGTGAAACAAAGATAAATTTTATTGAACAACAAGCTTTGAATATTATTGAATAAACATGACCCAAGTCAAGTGTCCAAATAAAGTCCACAAATATCCAGGCAGCCAGTCTCTGGCACTCCTCTTGGTCACTCGGAGGTGTGTGCCCAGGCTAAGATTTTAGGGAGCAGGTGCTGTGGAGGTGGGTGCTGCTGCAGTGCTGGTCTGAGGTGTTATTGGAGTGCCTAGCCCCGAGAGGACAACAGGGGATGGTGTGTTGAGGAAGGTGTCGGACAGCTGGCTCAGCCCCAGGGCCATATGGGCCCTCATCAGAGGGACTTTGAGGTTGTATGGGCTGCTCCTCCATACCAACAGCATCATCATCATCATCATCATCATCAGCATCAGCATCCTCACCAGCAGGTTCATAATCAGCATCATCATCATCATCATTAGCATAATCACCAGCAGGATCATAAGCAGCAGCAGCAGCAGCAAGACCAGGATGAGCAGCAGCAGAGTAAGCACCAGCAGCAGGACCAGCAGGACCAGGAGCACGAGCAGAACAAGCAGGACCAGCAGGACCAGGAGCAGCTTCAGCAGAGTACGCAGCAGAAACACCACTGCCAGGAGCAGCCACAGCAGAAGCTCCAGCAAGAGAAGAGCGAGCCCCAGCAGCAGAAGCCCCAGCAGAAGCAGAGTCACGGACATGGGCGGGAGGGTGGCCCTGCCCCTCTTGCCAGGGATGGCGGCAGGTTGCTGAGACTTTCACTTCTTGCCCATGGTTTTGGGGTTGCTGGCTGGCAGGAAGGCTGGCAGGCACCAAGGCTGGCAGGAAGGCCTGCACTAAGGCTGGCAGGAAGCCTGGCAGGAAGCCTGGCAGGAAGGCAGGCACCAAGGCAGGCACCAAGGCTGGCAGATAGCCTGGCTGGCAGGGAGGCTGGAAGGCAGGCTAGCAGCAAGGCTGGCAGGGAGGCTGGAAGGCAGGCTGGCAGCAAGGCTGGCAGGGAGGCTGGAAGGCAGGCTTGCCAGCAAGGCTGGCAGGGAGGCTGGAAGGCAGGCTGCCAGCAAGGCTGGCAGGGAGGCTGGAAGGCAGGCTGCCAGCAAGGCTGGAAGGGAGGCTGGAAGGCAGGCTGCCAGCAAGGCTGGAAGGGAGGCTGCCCAGGAGGCTGGGAGGCAGGCTGAGAGGCAGGCTTGGAGGCAGACTGTCAGCAAGGCCTGCAGGCAGACATGCAGGCAAGGAACTCGAAGTGTCCAGCAGCAGGTCTTTCCTCGGAATGCTAGACGTGCGAGCTGCTTCCCTTTATATCCGGGGGGCTTGCGCAATGCATCCCCCCCGCATGCACAATTAACACTGTGCATCCGTTAGGCTTCCGCTGTGCATCCGCTAGGCTTCCGCTCTGCATCCGCTTCATCCGCTGTGCATCCGTTCTGCATCTGCTTTTTCCGTTCCGTGTCCGCTTCGCTGAGGCCCCCCGGAAGCCCTGCGGACACGCCATCCGCTGGGCTTCCGTTCCGCATCCACTTTACATCCGCCCTGCGTCCTCCCCGCGTCCGTGTTGTCCGCTCCAATTATGCAAATTTTCACCCCTTTTGAGCGCGGATACAACAGATGTAACATTTTTCTCTTCCGTTGTGTCCATTTTGCATCCATTGGCCAGTGTGACACGGCCTTAAAGAAGTATGATATTCAATTGAAAAGAAATGTTAAAGATGTTAAAGATTGTAACTAACATTAATGATAGAGCTGAATTGGAATAGAATAAGTGTTTTATGTACTATTGTTATATATATATATATTCTCTTTAAGAACATTGTGTGTATTTTAAGAATGTACCAAGCAGAATTCAACTGGAAGTTTTGTGTTATATTGAATGTTATAAATTGTAAAGGCATAAATTGAAGTTTAAATAAGAGTTGAATGGACAAAATTAAAAGATACAAAGGTGTCATACTTCTATTGGTAACTACAGGGGAAAACTTGTTCAATGAGTAAAGAAAATATGAAATTGAAATAGACAAAAATGTGACAGACAAAAGTATAAATATAATGATTAGAAAGACATTGAAACTTAGAAAAAGATACATAATTGAATTTAGATAGGTATGAGATAATTAAAAACAAAGTTGAGAAAACTAAGGGAGTGGAAAAATTATGGCAAAAATGTTAAAATAATACTAAGATATGGAATAGAACACAAAGACAAATATGAAATTGAGTTTGTGTCTGTTTGGAGAAGTGATAACCTGGGATCATGCTATTCTCAAAAAAGATGTTTTATTTGTATTATGCTTTATGAAAACCCAAATAAAATTTATTTTTTTAAAAAAGAAAAGACTCTAATCCTGCTCTTGTGCGACAATGATTTCTGGTTCCTGACTCACTATAAAACCCCAAATGTGTCAAGTACTGCACTTATTGTAATGATAGATGCCTATATATATAGTGTTAGGAGCAACCAAAAATATCTTGTTTGCTCTATTTTTAAAGTCATAATTGAATTATTGCCCAAGTCTATTTCTTTGTACATATTGATTGGTAAATGGTGGCTGGGAGTGTAGGTGCGAAGGACAGCTAAGTACAACTATCCCTGAATGTTTTCCTGTAGCACAGATAAATAAATACTGGTTTTCTTTTGAGAAGGAAGGAATAGAATAAGAAGAGAAGAGATACACCTAGTCACCAAGGTTTTTTTTTTTATGTACTAGTTATGCCCTGATTTTTATCTGACCAGCATGGCTAAAATAGCCAACAAAATATAAATACAGAACTAAATTGGAAACAGACAGATTAAAACATTATGTGTACAGAGAGACAGACACATACACACATAAAATCATCAGAACACAAGAAATCCATCATGAAAGGATTGCTTTGCCTTTCCTAAGAATGAAAAATTATCCACTTAAATTATGATTGATTCCATGGAAAGCAAATACCAGTGTTATCTTCTCTTTTCACATTTTACTCCTTTTTACATTTTGTTTCATTCCTTATCTACAGGTGCTTCCTCCACCAAATATCCCATTTTTTGGAGGATACAATATGTTCTTTTTCTCTGGATTTTACACAAGAGGGAAGAGCTAGATAGAGGTGCACATTGTTCTTTCTTTTGACACTTTTTAAAGGAAACATTTGCATGAAATATGTTGGCAGCATGCATTTGAAAGATGCAAGGAAACTATGCTTTGATTGCTTTTGGCAGAAAATACAAGTTTATTCTTCTGCTGGCCAAAGAAAAACCAGCTTGTTGTTTGATGTGGATGTCAGATAAAAGTAACTTGAACTTGTACCTTTAAAACAGCTTGCAGTTAATATGTATCCTAGTTTTGAAGTGGACATTTGTTTATATGTATTGGCATAGATAACTGCATGGACTTTGCATTATACAATAGCTTTTTTAAAAATTAGTAATGCATTTAATGCAAATTTAGTTTGTGCTAATAGTTCACCTGGTCTTTTCCCAGCCTGAACCTGTCATAAAATACACTATTTATTCTTTGTACCAATAAAGAACATTAGATAATTATCTGATGTATCCACTGGATAATCACATTTGCATTTCCATGACCCAAAGAATATGTTGTATATTAATTGGGAGAAAGCTGGAAGTTAATGCAGGTGAGTGCTTTTTTTAAGGAAATAAGTCTGCTATGAATTAGAAACAGATTTACAGAAAGACAAATGAAGATGTTTGTGTATCTTGACTTTCTGTTAATCACTTCTGCTTCAATTTGCAAACATAATGATATAGCAGTGGAATTAAAAATGATTTAAGATGTATTTGTAAAAGTCCAGGTGCATAGGGAGAGCTTCCACCAGTTATAAAAAATCATTAAGATGTCAGACAAGATGTTCTCAGGAGAATCCTGTAGGGACAGTGGTTGGAAGACCAGAACCCTGAGATATAGAGGGCTTTAAAGATTTAAGGTAACATTTTATTAATTGCGCTTTGGAAACCGACATTTGATGAAGTTGACAACACTTTTTTTGTTCAACTACAATCTAACAACAGTGTTTGAGATTGTAAAGTTTTCAAGACTCTTATTAAAAGAGGCCAGCCTATGTTAAAAGTTTGTTTTTTTGTTCTTGTTAATAGCTGGATTATGGACACATTTTGTGATGATTTTATAACATAATATATTGCAACTTAGTTTTCAGTCAAATCAAGGGATACTTCCATTACAGGACTAACAGTAATTTATCTTAATGTTTTCAGGCTGTAGGTCTATTGAGTATTTGAGAATCCATAAAGAACTCAGACTTTATTTGCTTAATGGTCTGGCACTGAAATTGAATGAAAACATTAGTAACACTTGTCTTTTTGTTATATTTTGTTAAAGTGGTTTTAAGAAGAAAAGGATAAATGACTGAGGTTCAGACATACAATGGAATGAAAGAATAAGTCTAAAGCAGAGCTTTTCTACATTAGATGTTCGGGGATTATTGTACAAGCATAAGTGTAAATACTGTGGAGGAAACATTTTGCTTACAATCACTTTTACCAATTACTATTGCATGTGAATTGGTGTAACTTCAAAAAAACCTTCTGATCTGTGAGGTTATACGGTGGGTAATCCACAGCTATAGAATGCATATGGCTTCTACACTTCATTTCTGGAATCCTGGACATAAATGCTAAAAATTAAAGATGTAGCTTAAGCTTACCATTATTTGAACGGAGGGAATACAAAAACATTGTCACTACGTGCCCCCTTCAGTCCTTGGTCTCTGCACTTTCCAAATGTTGGATGTAACCCGAGCCATGCAAAAGTACAGTAGAAATAACACTAGCAATTTGACTTCTATCCCTCTCTGTAGTGCTTTACCATCATACTCTCTGAGCTGTTTACATAGTCAGCATGTTGTCTCCAACAATCTGGCTACTCATTTTACCAACCTTGGAAGGATGGAAGGATGGGTTGAACTTGAGTCCATGAGGATTGCCTGCAATGCTGTATTCTCACCACTGCACCATCAGCAGCTCACTTATTTTATCACTTTGATAAAAATGATCTTTATCATGATGGGTATAGCTGACTGACTGTGTAGTTAGTAACCGTCAGCCCTCACTAAATTGGTTGTATCTCTGCTGCATTCCTTACGCTATTTAATTATTCAATTTCCCCCTTTCCCTGCTATTGTTTTTTATTACTGCATTTGATTTGACAGATTTTTTAAGCAGAAATCTCACATGATTATTCTTCTCTAATACAGCCTTATTTTTTCATTTGCTTTTTTTAAAAAAAGAAATTCCAATGGTCTTTTCTAAATTTCTAAGTACATGTGTACTTTAAAAAGAACAAACCCAACTCCCTTCTTTTTGAAAGAGGAAAGGAATTTTAACCAGGTAACATTTCTAGCTTTCTCACCTCATCAGTTTGGATACTGAAAAGAAATTTTGGGCAGTCAAAACCTTCAATATCTTTAATGAGGAAAAGCCCCCTCAAACCTCTGTTAAGGTCTACATTGCCCTTCCATTATCGGAGTATGCGGTATCTGCTATCCCGCATTAGATGGGCGTCTCATGATAGGGAGCGAAGGAGAAAGAAATGACAGGAGACGAAGTTCCTCGGGATGAGTGCGCCCAGAATGTCTTGGCACACGCTCTTTTATTATGCTCATTCAAAAGGGGGTGATTGTTTATTCAGAGCCTAGGTCAAGCCCAGGTCAGACAGGATACAAAGGATTACAATAGCTCAAACAAGGTAAGATACCAGGTCAGACAGGATGGCAAGATTTATAATTTGATCAGGATATTCCTTCTTCACAAAGCTGCATGCCAGACAATGTAATCTCAAATGTAAATAGGCTATTTCTACAGAGGTTTAGCTCCTTGTCTCTGTACGTGCCCTGTAAAAGGTCACTGTTAAGACAGAAGCTCAATGATTACACGTGAATGATACAATGTTGCAAATGCCTGAATGATACATAGTTGCAATGATACACAGTTGCAAACACATAAATGATACATAGTTACAACATCTCCTCTGTTTTTATTATTTATGTTAGGGATAACATTGTTCACCCTAACTGTTTTAGGTGAAATACTAACTATGAATCATAGTTAGTGTATGCAGCTTTAAATGTAAAATAGCAATTGTGGGTGTGGTTATGAAAACCATATAAAAGTAGCAAGGCTACAGCTTGCTCTCTCTCTCTCTGGCTTTGATGATCCCTGATTACTGCTTGGAAGCAAGACTGCATTGCTCGAACGGGAGAGACAACAACGGACTGATTTATGTGTACTGACAATAGGATATTCTACATGGACTTTGCTAACTGAATATCCCTGAATGGACTGACTACATGGTAAATGAATATTGGACTGTTTTTGACTATGCTATAAACTTATACTGGAATAAAATATATTCTTGATAACACAAGCGTATCTGTTATTTTTACTGTATGTTAATAAACATACAAACTTAGCTCACTCATTTATCTGTGTGCCTATCTGACTAACGCTGCACATTCTGTTTAGCTTGTTTACCTAACCCTGGTTGGGGAACCCAGGCTTAACACTTTATGACGAGTCTTCTTCCTTGTCCAAGAAGACAGGAACCTTTTTTCTGAAATGTTCACCGTCCCAGTCATCTAGGCAGGAGTGCGACCCGTCAGCGTCAGGGTTGTCCAAGGAGCGGTAACTCAGCAATGACATTTTTTCATCCAGTGTTAAGGACTTAACATGAGCTTGCAATAACACATTAACATTAGCAGTTATGGAGGATAATTGATTTTTCAAAAATTGCAATATTCTATTAAAACAACAAGGTCCTATAATACATATCAATATAATGATTATTAATGGTCCTGCCAATGCAGTTATAAGGGTTGTAAGCCATGGTGAAATAGAAAACAAGCCTTGATACCAATTATACATGTTTAACCTTTCGTTTTCTCTATCTTTTAAGTGTTTTTCTAATTCTTTCATAGAATCCAACACGATCCCCCTGTTATCAGCATAAAAACAGCATTCTTCTTTAAGCGCAGCACACAATCCCCCTTGTTTTAAAAATAACAGATCTAAGCCTCTACGATTCTGCAAGACCACTTCTGAGAGGGACGTCAAGGAGTTTTGCAAAGCTGTAATTGATTTCTCAATTCGTAATAAATCATCATCAATGACTGAACCCAGAGCTGTAATTTTTTGGTCAGAGACAGCTAGTCCTGCAGTGCCCGTGGCTGCGCCCGTGGTGCCCAGAGCAAGCAGTAAACCTAGAGTGAGAGTACTAATAATTTCCCGCTTTGCTCTGAGGGGGTATTCCATGGGTGCCTGTAGGGATATAAAATCATCAGAGTTATACACGTTAATTTTTGGTACAAGCCATACTTGAATGCAAAATGATTTGGATTTAATAAGTTCATCCCCGTAGACACATGCTGTGAGACTGGTGGAACAAGCCCAGACAGAGTTATTGCCAGGGATAAAATACATTCCTTTCAGGCGTGATGTTAAATTTCCTCCTGAAGTGGTGTAGACTGCAGAGTATCCTCCGATGGTGTGGGTGCGGCCAAGGCGGTTCTTAGGAAGATATACATTACAATGATAGCCATTAGAAACATTATGACAATATTGTGAGTAATTGGATGGAATATTTCCTAAGCAACAACCAACCCCAGTGATGGAAGAAACAGTAATAGTGGAGTTCCTCCAACGGCAACGTTCGTCTGATGTGGAATTAGCAATGGATTCTTGGGAAGCGATGGCTTCGTAAAAAGGTGGAGAGGCAGAAATACAAAGCCAACATGTGGAGGCAATTGATGAGTTTGAAGAGTTCAGCAAAGCATAGGAAGCTTTGATCATTGGAATCAATGGGTTAACTCCCTGTGTTATGGGTTGCAAGAATGGGGATTTAATAACCTTTTCATGTGGTCCCACCGGGTTAGAGCGAGGGAGTTCAATGTGACGTTGAATGTAAAAAATATTTCCATAATGCTTTTCCGGCCAGACTCCTTTTAGGCGGGCACCCCATTTCAAGCCAGTGTCCCATAGGGTACTTTTCTTGCCTTGGTCCGTGAACCTTATGGATACCGGGTTGCATTTGGGCAATTTTTTATCACTGCATGGAATATCCCATGTGATGCGAGTGACAGTAATGAGATCACCCTTAGTGCCCGGATCCCAATAAATATGTCCAGTTGAAACACACGACCAGGCTTTGCAAAAGTAATCCGACAACCCCCCGCAGTCGAGAAGTCGTTGGGCAGGGGTCTGAGTGTTGCAAACGGGCTGTCTGGGGCATACATAAAACCTATATTTATTTACCACTCTATGACTAGGCTCCGTTGGATGAGAAGGTGAGTTGTAGGCGGTGGAGCCTACAAGCATTTCTGCCAAATCGAATTGAAGTGGTGGGTAGAAGTCTTCTATGCGAGAAGAATTGGTTGTAGAGCTTAAACGAATGCCTTGAAAGTCTTTTATAGTCCAAGTAATATTATATTTTCTATGAGGCTTCTGCGGATCGTCATGGACAGTTCTTTTGAAGCATCGTTTGTTGGCAGGATCAGAGTTCGGGTATATAAAAGCATCACAAGTAGGAGAGAGGACTATGGACAAGTTAGTTGTAGAACATTTACGAGATGAGAAGGGAATGCAATTAGTAGAAAAAGGATAATAATTACAATAATGACAATGAAGATTAATTTGGTCATTCATCAAGGATGTTAGTTGGGTTGGAGGAACCCGTAATACAAGAGAAGGACATTTAGGTCCCCCTATATCTAGCTTGAATAGAGGAAAAGATTTTAAGGTTCTTTTCCATAGGAAGAGTAAAGAAGGAACAAAAGAGCGAGTGATAGAGTGTTCTGTAAACAAAACAGAAGTGACAGAGTGAAAGCTATGGGTAGCATTTTCATGACGTACCCACATGGAACAAGTATAATACAAAGAGAAAGTCAGCGACACCACGAAGATAAGTAACAGTTTCATTAGCAACAAGATCGTAAGCAAAAGAAGAAAAGTTGCAAGTTTCAGCAGCCTTTGTTGTGGGGCTGGCTGCCTGCCCCGTTTCTAATTCTGACTCCCAGACCAAAAATTGTGAAGGCGTGAGGATCATGGCAAATAATGTACGCCAATCAGCATTTATCAAGTCAGCTCCTGGTTGGGCTATTGATCCTAAAAGACCCTGTACATAGCGAGATTGAATACCATTTTCCTTGCAAGCTGCTTTTAAATCCTTAATTATTTTGTACGGCATTGGGGTATACTGAGGAACTGGAGGATTGCCGGTTTGTATGATAGGATAAAGGGAGGCAGCTGCAAGGGTGTCCTCATCCATTTCTCCTTCAGAAAAGGCTTGTTGAATGGCTTTTACAACACCCCCCCCCACTTCGGGAGGGTGGTGGAGGACACGAGAGCTCTACATTTAAAGAAGTGGATTGGATGGAGGGAGGCTCTCGTAATGACTTACGATCATTGGGAGCGGAGGGTTGAAGGACAGGAAAGTTATCATAACTTGGTGGAGGAGATTCAAATACACTTTCTGCTTCTATTTTATAATGGACTTTTAAAGCCTCCATAATTTTCCTCCAAGTGACCAAAATGCCAATAGGTGTACGAGGAGGATTATGGAGATAGTCACCAATTTTTTGCCAAATGGAGATTTTTAAGGACCCTTTCTCTGGATAAGTGGGACAATGTTGCCACACATAAGTCAATAATGTAGCAATAGGTTTCATTTTTACAGGCGAGCCCTTTAAATTAGCAGAATATTTAGAAGAAGAAGCGACTAACTCCCTCAATTCATTCAGATGCTCTGTCTGTTGTTGAGAAAAGTTTCCGCCCATACTTACGAAAGTCGAGACCGTGTTTCAGATCCGATGATGTGCAATTCGCTTCAGGCCTGGCGAAGCACAGCTCCCATCGAGCGGGTAAGATATGAGCGTGTCGCGGCGTATCCCCCTTAGGGAATCACGTCGGGGTCACCAGAATGCGGTATCTGCTAACCGCATTAGATGGGCGTCTCATGATAGGGAGCGAAGGAGAAAGAAACGACAGGAGACGAAGTTCCTCAGGATGAGTGCGCCCAGAATGTCTTGGCACACGCTCTTTTATTATGCTCATTCAAAAGAGGGTGATTGTTTATTCAGAGCCTAGGTCAAGCCCAGGTCAGACAGGATACAAAGGATTACAATAGCTCAAACAAGGTAAGATACCAGGTCAGACAGGATGGTAAGATTTATAATTTGATCAGGATATTCCTTCTTCACAAAGCTGCATGCCAGACAATGTAATCTCAAATGTAAATAGGCTATTTCTACAGAGGTTTAGCTCCTTGTCTCTGTACGTGCCCTGTAAAAGGTCACTGAGAAGACAGAAGCTCAATGATTACACGTGAATGATACAATGTTGCAAATGCCTGAATGATACATAGTTGCAATGATACACAGTTGCAAATACATAAATGATACATAGTTACAACAGGAGTACATTTTAGATGTACTGGATAATAATTTCTATTGTGCTCAACTAACAGAATCCATGGTCATGTTTTCAAATGCATTATGATAGCAGCAGTTTGGGGATATTGATGCAGGTAATAAGAAAAATATTTCTGGTTCTCAGTAGCTAAAATTGTGAATCTTTATATGAGGACCATCCATACATTGATTCCAGGAGTGGGATTCTACCAGTTCGCACCTATTCACTAGAACCGGTTGTTAACATTCTAAGCAGTTCAGAGAACCGGTTGTTAGAAGAAATTCCTGGCCTAATCCTGTAAGGAAGGCAGGTAGGAAACATTCTGCGGTTGCTTATAGAAACTGCCTCTCCATTAACCTTCATTGCATTCTTGGCAGGACTGGACTTTCTATCTCAGGAACTTCTCTGGAGTTTTCCTCCCCCTCCTTTGCTGGTACTTTGCTTGTGTGGAGTGACCATTCAAAGTTACAATGGCACTGAAAAAATGGACTTATGACCATTTTGTGCACTTGACGACTGTTGCAGCATCTCCACAGTCATGAAATGCCAGGCGAGGAGATGCATGCCTCGATGTGAGTGATATTGAGTTGGCCACATCCAACTCACCAAGCCACGTCCAAGCACATCCACCCAGTCACATGACCACCAAGCCATGCCCACCAACTAAGCCACAGCCACAGAACCAGTTGTTAAAAAATTTGAATCCCACCCCTGATTGATTCTCAAAATATACATTATAATTAGGCATTTCTTGTTTGCTCCCATTGTCCTCTCCCCACCTCCAAGAATACATCATGTTCATCTCTATCTGAAGACTTCCATTGAATAGCTGTGTATATTCAGGAGTAACTGTGTAATTGCACAAGTCCTTAGACATTGTGCTTTGCTCACAAAAATTGTACTCTCAGATTTCCAGATTCCGTTTCTGCTAAGTTATCTCCAAATAAATAAACAAGATGATAGTGTAATATTGTGGCCAATTCTCACAGCATGCTTAAAAACAAATTGCAACATGTTGAATTGTAAACTAGCCTCTTAAACTAGATGTAATATATTGTGTCAACCCATCACATCTGTAATATGTCTGTGTAACCAGGAAGTTTCAAACACTTGAGAATGGGAATTTTGAAGGGAAGGAGATATAGTCTACATAGGATTGGAATTATTTGCAGTTATGCTGTTGCTTTTTTTCCCTTCTGATCCTTTTCAGATCCTTTTCAGATGCTATGCCTGGAGGAAATAATACCAACACTGCAAAGGATGGGTGAAGGGAAAAAAGACAAGATACTGGGAAGTAGTAGTACACTCATCCTCTTGAAATGCTTAGAGATGGACCATATTGAAGTGAGCAGAGCATCAAAACATTTGCATCTTTTCAAAAAATATTTCAAGTAGGATGCACATTCCTGTTGAAAAACAACAAATTAAACTAGCATTATTGTTATCAACATCAAGCAAACACCTTTTGCCTTTTCTTTTCCATCCTTGTTCTGAACACCATAGATCAAGGATCTTCAAACTTGGCAAGTTTAAGACTTGTGGACTTCAATTCCCAGAATTCCCGAGCTAACATGACTGGAGGAGGAATTCTGGGAGTTGAAGTCCACAGGTCTTAAAGCTGTCAAGTTTGAAGACCCCTGCCATAGATGGACAGACACAGCCTCTTTGCTGAGTTCAAATGCAGGAGGAAAGAGCCTGCTCTCATCATGGAAATAATTAATTAAATAATGGAATAAATTAATTTAAAAAATAATTTATCCAGGCAAGCAACTCCTGAGGACTCAGATGGATTCATCTATTAAGCTTTCTTGGCATGATGTCAAAAATTTGGGATTGCTTTCACTGTTTTTTTTTTTTTTTCACTTTCCAATTTAGCCAACTGTCTTGATTTTATGTGATGGCTTTCCATCCAGAAACTTGCCAGAACTGACTGGCTTTCTGGATCAGCTGAATTACCACTCATGTGAAATAGGATATTTTAATGTGATGGCTTTCAATCTCCCTGCATTCCTGGAGGTACTTCAGGAGCAGGAGAAATGTGAACCCAGCAAACCTAGGTGCTTCAAAAGTGATACTAACTAAAGCCCCTGTCACACTGCACCAATGGATGCAAAGAGGATGTAAAATGGACAAAAAAGCTTGCCATCCGTTCGAAAATGCGATGTGCTCACTGCCTCCATTTGGCTTCCTCTCTATCCGTCCAGCATCCGTTTATGGACGTTTCATCCACTCAAAAAGTTTTAGGCTGCTTAAAACTTTTGCGCAGAAAATGTATCCAGTTCGTCCGTTCTACATCCGCTACGCATCTGCTACGCATCCCTGACGCATCCGCTATATCCGCTAGGCATCCGCTACGCATCCGCGCAACTCGCATCCACCTGGACGCAGGGAGGAAGCGGAACGGACGTGGAACGGATGCGGAACGGATGGAGAACGGATGCCTAGCGGATGCAGAATGGAAACAAAGCGTTTACAACGGAAAAAACGTTCGCAGAGGGGACCTATCTCGGATATTAAGGATGTCTAGAGGATGCCTAGAGGATGCCTAGAGGATGCCTAGAGGATGCCTAGCGGAAAACCTATACTCCCTATAAAAAGGAGGAGCAACACGTCTTCATCGCATTTTCAGACCAGCAGCCCAGCGGTGCAGACCTCTGCAGCCTTCATCTGCCTCTTCCTCTTCCACAGCATCCAGTCATGTCCACCGTGGATTGCGACAAAATCCTTTCGGCAGCCAACATCCTTCTGCAACACTGCGAAACCATCTACAGTCTCTGTGAACAGTACTACGGGAAGAAAAGGAGGCACCCCAAAAAAGTCTGGCTCCGAAGATGGTTCGCCAGAAGAGCGCAGTACGTACTTTACGACAAGCTGATAGTGGAGCTCAGGAGCGAAGACCCTCGGGCGTTCCAGAACTTCATGAGGATGCCTCCAGCCATATTTGACGAAGTTGTGCAGCGGCTGACACCCAGGTTGACCAAGGCAAACACCAAGTTCCCGCCCAGCCTGGAACCTGGGCTCAAGGTGGCACTCACTCTGCGCCACCTGGCCTCAGGGACCACCTACAGGAGCATGCAGTACGGCTGGAGGGTGCCACCCAGCACCATCAGCTTTGTTGTCAGAGAAGTGGTGCAGGCCATCATCGAAGAATACAAGGAGGAGCTCCTCCAGTGCCCCTCCACTGAAGAAGGATGGAAGAAAATTGCAGAGCAGTGGTATCAGAAGTGGAACTTCCCCCACACCGTTGGAGCCATCGATGGCATGCATGTGGCCTGCAAAGCTCCAGCCAAGTTGGGGTCCACTTATCAGAACTACAAGGGTTTCTTCAGCATCATCCTCTTCGCCATGGTCGATGCTGACTACAAGTTCATGTACATCGATGTTTCAGGCAACGGCTCATCTTCAGATGCCCAGGTATACAACGACAGTCACCTCAAGGAGGGGCTGGAAAGCAACCTCATGGTGGGCTTCCCAGATCCAGACCCGCTGCCCAACGACACGCAAGATGTGCCCTACTTCATTGTGGGGGATGACGCCTTTTCCCTCACAACCTACCTCATGAAGCCCTACACCTCCAGATGCCTCACCCATGAAGAGAGAATCTTCAACTACAGGGCTGTCCAGGGCAAGGCGGGTGGTGGAGAATGCCTTTGGCATCCTGGCCAACAGGTTCCAGGTACTTCTCACCAACATGCAGCATCGCCCAGAGACCATGAGGAGGATCGTGGAAGCTTGCTGCATCCTGCACAATCTCATGCGCACCCGCTACCCAGTCTTGCAGAACAGGCTCGTGGACCTCCAGCAAGGCAATGGGGACATGGAGCCTGGGGAATGGAGGCAAGGGCGAAACCTGATAGACACTCTGGATGTGCAAGGCCCCAACAGAGCTTCACGTGAAGAGAAGCAGCGCAACCTCCTGAGACACTGGTGCAACTCCCCAGCTGGAGCAGTGGAGTGGCAAGACAGGATGGTAGATGCTTAATGGATGCTTCCTTCAGCCTGTCTCATCACATGGATGAGATTGGGCCATGTACGTTTGGTTGGCCTACAATGAACAGGGCGTTTAATAAAGAGTTGTGTTTATGTTGACATGTGTGGATCAATGCTTACATTGTAATTGATAATGAAGGGCCATAGGGGTGGCACCTGGGAGGGTGGACCATACAGTCCCACTATGCTTGCACTGGAGGTTTATCTATCCCACAGCTATTACCCATCCCACAGGTATCCCTTCCCATCCCATAGCTATCTTAACCCATCCCACAGGTATCCCTTCCCATCCCACAGCTATCTTAACTCATCCCACAGGTATCCCTTCCCATCCCACATGTATCCCTTCCCATCCCACAGCTATCTTAACCCATCCCACAGGTATCCCTTCCCATCCCACAGGTATCCCTGCCCATCCCACTGCTATCTTAACCCATCCCACAAGCATGCAAAGGCTAAACCATTTCTAAAAGTTTCCACCCAGACTTTACAGAAAAAAATTAATGAAGCAAGTGTGTGAAACAAAGACAAACTTTATTAATAACAAGCTGTAAAATAAACATGACCCAACTCAAGTGTCCCAATAAAGTCCACAAAGATCCAGGCAGCCAGTCTCTGACACTCCTCTTGGTCACTCGGAGGTGTGTGCCCAGGCTAAGGTGTTAGGGAGCAGGTGCTGTGGAGGTGGGTGTTGCTGCAGTGTTGGTCTGAGGTGTTATTGGAGTGCCTAGCCCCGAGAGGATAACAGGGGATGGTGTGTTGAGGAAGATGTCGGACAGCTGGCTCAGCCCCGTGATGCTGAGAGGTCCTTCCTCCATGCCATGGGGTGTGAGCCCCAGTACTGAGGACAGATGTACTGAGGCCGGGCTTGGCTGTGGGATGGAGGAAGGAGTAGTGTAGTGGGGCTGCCTGCTCTGCAGCGGGGTGAGGACTGTCGTGGTTGGCATCGGTGGCATCATTGGAACCGGTGGCAGTGGTGTCGCCCGATGACTCTGTGCCTGCATCTGTAAGGGCTGCTGTCTGTGCTGCTGGACCTCGGGGTAGCTGTACCCCTGGTAGGTGAGGGGCTGTGGGAAGCCTTGGTATGGGAGGGACATCACCTGGGGTGGAGGAGCAGACCTGGACTGGGTGGGAGCAGGTGCCTCTGGGTCTGGAGGGTTGTTAAGCAGCGTGGTGATCCTCTCCACCACCTGGTACTGGGGATCCGCCATCTCCTTGAGGGTCTGGTTCACATAATTGAGGAAGGGCTTGCAGTTGGAGGAGGAGGATTTGATGGGGACCAGCTGAGAGGAGACCTATGCTGGTGCGGATGGTGTCCCTGATCTCCACCAGGACCTTGTGGCTCTGCCCCTCCTGCGGTCCGGCTCTCTGCCTTACTGTGGTGGTGGAGGTGTGGGTGGATGTGGCTTTGGCAGCAGTGGACTCGATGTCTCCTTTCTCCCACCACACCAGGGAGTCCTCATCGCTCTCCACCACGCTTTCAACACCTGCCCGGGGGTTCTCCGCCGTGGCACGCTCCACAGATACCTGCATGGAGACAGGGACTGACTCTCGGTCGCCAGAGGACTGGCTCCCAGCAGGCTGCCGGAGAGAGAGGGTAGAGATTTGGGCTCCTGGTGCTCCTCGGTGGTGGACCTCACCCTCCAGGAAGCTGCACTTGGCCATGACATAGTTCTCTCTGTCCGTCAGCTTAACCCTGGCCTGGCCAGATTTTTTGCGGTGCAGCTTCCCGTACCAGGTGTGCATGTGCTTCCACCAGCCGAGGAGCACTTCCGAAGTGTAGCCCAGACTCTCTGCCCTCTCTCTCCAAGCAGCCTGCTTCCGCTTGGTGTCCCTGTACAGCCGGTGTCCCTTCCGCCACAGATAGTCGTTCTCTCTCAGCCACTCCAGCACCTCATCCTCGTGCGCTTCCTCAATGTAATACTGCCTCCTCTCCCGTTGTTGCATACGCCTCTTCCTCCCTTTGGCAGGACCATATGGGCCCTCATCAGAGGGGCTTCCAGGTTGTAGGGGCTGCTCCTCCACACCAACAGCATCATCATCATCAGCAGCAGCAGCAGCATCACCAGCAGAATCATCATCATCATCATCAGCAGCAGCAGCAGCATAATCACCAGCAGGATCATAAGCAGCAGCAGCAGCAGGATCATCATCATCATCATCATCAGCAGCAGCAGCAGCAGCAGCAGCAAGACCAGGATGAGCAGCAGCAGAGTAAGCACCAGCAGCACAGTCAGCAAGACCAGGAACACGAGCAGAACAAGCAGGACCAGCAGGACCAGGAGCAGCTTCAGCAGAGTATGCAGCAGAAGCACCACTGCCAGGAGCAGCTACAGCAGAAGCTCCAGCAAGAGAAGAGCGAGTCCAAGCAGCAGAAGCCCCAGCAGAAGCAGAGTCACGGACATGGGGCGGGAGGGTGGCCCTGTCCCTCTTGCCAGGGATGGCGGCAGGTTGCTGAGACTTTCACTTCTTCCCCACGGTTGTGGGGTTGCTGGCTGGCAGGAAGGCTGTCAGGCACCAAGGCTGGCAGGAAGCCTGTTAGGAAGGAAGCCTGGCAGGAAGCCTGGCAGGAAGGCAGACACCAAGGCTGGCAGACAGCCTGGCTGGCAGGGAGGCTGGAAGGCAGGCTGGCAGCAAGGCTGGCAGGGAGGCTGGAAGGCAGGCTGCCAGCAAGGCTGGAAGGGAGGCTGGAAGGCAGGCTGCCAGCAAGGCTGGAAGGGAGGCTGGAAGGCAGGCTGGCAGGGAGGCTGCCCAGGAGGCTGGG
Source organism: Laticauda colubrina (assembly GCA_015471245.1). Classification (NCBI taxonomy): domain Eukaryota; kingdom Metazoa; phylum Chordata; class Lepidosauria; order Squamata; family Elapidae; genus Laticauda; species Laticauda colubrina. The sequence continues at coordinate 33,280,922 of BLBF01000032.1, forward strand.
AGGCAGGCTTGGAGGTAGGCTGGCAGCAAGGCTTGCAGGCAGATATGCAGGCAAGAACTCGAGGTATCCAGCAGCAGGTCTTTCCTCGGAATGCTGGCCACGTGCGAGCTGCTTCTCTTTATATCCGGGGGGCTTGCGCAATGCATCTCCCCCGCATGCGCAATTAACGCTGTGCATCCGTTAGGCTTCCGCTGTGCATCCGCTAGGCTTCCGCTGTGCATCCGCTTCATCCGCTGTGCATCCGTTCTGCATCCGCTTTTTCCGTTCCGTGTCCGCTTCGCTGAGGCCCCCCGGAAGCCTTGCGGACGCGCCATGCGCTTCCATCCACTGTGCTTCCATTCCGCATCCGCTTTGCATCCGCCCTTCATCCTCCCCGCGTCCGTGTTTCCGCTCCAATTATGCAAATTTTCACCCCTTTTGAGAGTGGATACTACGGATGTAACATTTTTCTCTTCCGTTGTGTCCTTTTTGCATCCGTTGGGCAGTGTGACACGGCCTTAACCCAAAGGTTTGTTGATTTTAAAAGCTCAATAAAAGCGAATTTCCCTTGTTTGCCAAACATGGCAAAATGTTTTGTTTTATTGAGGTCATTTTTCTCAAATAGCAAGAACAAAACAGGGAAAAAGACAACTGAGCCATTTATTTGGGGACAATATTGCAGTAATATAGTGAATAGGCTCTAGATTTGTGATCTTAGAAAGTGTTTATATTTCCCAACAATAGACTCTTTTTTTATATATATACCATAGATATACATGTATCACTCCTTTTTTCCTTCCTGGGAAATATATGTTTACCCAACTCATAAAACATGACTCTGGACAGTGTGCAACAGTATTCTTTACATTGGTACTCATGCCTTATTTTTCATAAAATTGGGTAATATGCAGGAAGAGAGCAGAAGAAGATTGAGAGCAATAGTTTTTAATTTTGCTTTCAGTTAAGTTGAAAAGTATCACCTTGGGTTTTGACATATCAAGCTATTTCTATCATTTTAGCATCGTACACCATGTATTTAGCCCTACTTATTTGCAATTTGCAAATCACTTTCACCAATTTGCAATTTGCAAATAAGTCAGGAAGTTTGTTTTATGTAGAGTCTGGGAAATTTGAGCAGGGAACAGGTCATATTATAGAATTAAGATTATAAAGCTGATACAAAAGCCAATTACCATTACAGGGTAATGAGTGAGGAAAGTTAGGAGTGTGTGCCAGGAAGTTGGGAGTGTGTGCCACTCTCCAGAGCAGGGGTCTCCAACCTTGGCAACTTTAAGACTTGTGGACTTCAACTCCCAGAATTCTCCAGCCACAAAGCTAGTTGAGGAATTCTGGGAATTGAAGTCCACAAGTCTTGTCAGGGTTGGAGACCCCTGCTCCAGAGGATTGCCCAAGGCATGACGGTAATTCTTGTCTTCCCAGCTGTAGGAAACAGACACCTGTATTGGTTAGCAGTGATACAGGACAATGCTGGAGATGGATGATCTTTTTAGTGACAACCACAAAGGCACTGTTTCACATGACATGGAAGAAAGCAATGTAAACCACTCCTATATTTTAGCAAAAAAAACAACAACAACTACCCTCATGGATAAAGTAAAGTGACTGATGATGTATAACAGTGTTTCAAGTTGGATGATACAAAACATACCACTGAGGAAGAACTTAGGATCTGTCAGAGAACTAATTGTGTTTCTGGTGTGGCTTCAGGCTATCTAGTTAATGATGTTGCCATATAGGAAGAAAAGTCTGAAGCCGCTAAGATAGTACTACAGTGAGAACATGGAACATCAGAAGCATGAACATGGGGAAACACGATACAGTGAAAGATGAAATGAATCAACTATATTCTAACTTCTTAGCAAACTGAAATAGCTTGGAATTGGACACTTTCAGAACTACTCAAGGTCAGTAAAACATGAGGAGGAACAGCATTGATTTCATTGTCAGGGAGAACATAGGAAAGATAATACTTGAGTACAATGCAACTAATGACCAAAACAACAATTAGACTTTGTGCACAACTCTTTAATATGATATCCATATTCCAACCACTGATGCAGAAGAGGCTGATACATTTTATGGTTAAGTTTAATTAGAAATTGAGAAAACATGAAAGCAAGATGTGCTGCTTGTGGTTGGAGACTGGATTGCCAAAATTGAAAAATATTAAAGAAGGAAATATAAAGTAAGTAGACTTTATATTGATGTAGGAAATCAAGATGAAGCAAAAAAAGTTTCTGCAAATCCAAGGATTTCTTTGTTGCTAACGAAGTAATCAGACAACAAAACAACACATATAAATAGACATTGCCAGATAGAATACACAGAAAACCATTGACTGTATGACTGGTACAAGGAAGTGGAAGAGCTCAGTTATAATAGAAAAGACATTGCCAGAGGCTGACTGTGGAACAGATCATCAACTGTTTCTGTGTAAATTCCAAGTCAAACTAAAGCAGGAGAAGAAAGCTAGCCAGTTTCCATGGTACGATTTGGAGTACACACCCACCAGTTTCAAGGAGAACATCAGGCATCGTTTTCAAGTCTTGACCTCTTATTGATAAGGAACCAGTGGAACTATGGAATGAAATCAAAGCTGTTGTTAATAAAGAATACGAAAATCAAATGGCAAAAGACCAAGACACAAAAGAAAGTAATCTGGATGTCAAAACAAACAATGGAAATTATCAGTGATAGCACGAATCCAATAATTGAGGTTGCTCTACAGCACAGTTCATAAATCATTGCTCTGGTTTTTGCTGTTGAGTTAGGTGGGACAGGATTATCCTCAATCTAAATGTAATGTTTAGGCATTAATGTATGTGTGTATAGCATGTGTATGCAAGGGGGGATCTATCTGCTCTTTTAAGCCTTGTTTCCGTTCAAAATATTTGGGAAAACTTTATATATATATGTATATATAGCACAAACATATACATACATACATACATACATTTTGAGAAGGTCAAAATGAGTTCACACAGCACAAAGGAATTTAAATTTGTAAAATATTAACTGTAATGGGAGAGAAATGGCTTCTCATCCTATTGTGAAGCACTGTGGTAGGTCCTAATTCTAGTGCTAATGACCCATAGTCTTTGCTTTCACATGGGCCATATTGTAAAACAATGGCTGGGGAATTATTTCCAAAGAGGATGATTCATAGCACAAATCCCAAAGCACAGGATTTCCCTTTGGGTGGGAAAGTGCAGAAATTGTGTGGTTAGAGAAACATTCTTTTTTAATTCTTCTAAATAAATCAAATGTGCTCTGGAATCTCTGAAATGTATCCATGTCCTCGAGCATAAATGTTCCATCTTGTACATAGCCTTTTAGATTATTTTCAGATATGTCATCTTTTTTTAATGTATGGAGCATGAAATGATAATTTCTGTGGTGGGACCACTTGTACTTCCCAAATATCAGTGGATATTTTACATCTAATCTTTTAAATCCAAAATTGCTAATATAAAGACTAGCTTAGTTGTTTTCTCTTCTGTTTTCTGCTGAGAAACTGGGTAATTCTCACAGAACAAAACATTTATTTTTATTTTAACAGCTGAAATTTATATTTCTAAAAATGGTGGTCTTAACACTTTTTTCCTCCCTAGTTAGTTTTGGGAGGCCTCGATGCAACCTAATAATAATACTTTGAACATGAAAAGAACCAGGTTGCATATCTGAAGGTTTGTTGTCCTAACAACTAGAAATGAAACAGGTATAGCTAATACTTTAAAGATTACTCATGTTATTACTCCTGCCCTTTCTTCCTGACTTCTCATTTTCCCGATGAAATTTCTTGGAAATTTGAAAACTTGAACTTTAAGCTTCAACTGGCCTAACAAAATGTTCTTCCTTAATGGCCAACATGTTTACTGTTGCTTTTTTGTATTTACAAACACAGTTGTAAGGATTTGAATCTGGATAGTTCTTTTTTTCCCAAATTTCAGAATTTTCATTGGAGTTCTAAAACAACTGCTCTTTCCATTATGATTTAGCTCAGGTTCAGATGTTATATGGAAGCTGAAGACACCACCTCTTCCTAGGTATGGCCAGGTCCCTTCCTTATAGACTTTGTAGATAACTTTGAAAGTTCTTTTTTATTCATACTCTTTGCTTCTGTGGGTCTGGGGTGATAAAAGAAAGCAGAAAAGGATCCAAAAATTAGCTCAGACCCCAGCCAGTTGATCTGGAGAACTTCTATTCAAAAGTGAATAGCTAAGTAGGGCCCTTGGTGATATGGCATTCTACTGGATGAGACTGCTTTTCCTTCTGTTGTCTGCGAATTGATCATAGCAACTGGACTTCTTTTCTTTTTGATTTGAAACATTTTCCTGCTTATCAAAATAGCTTCTTCTGCTTTTTCAGAAGCTACTTGGACAAGCAGTGAAACATTTCAAATAAAAAAGAAAAGAAGTCCAGTTGCCATGCCTCAACTTCCAGGCAACGCTGCCTGGATGACTGAGAATCTTCATCAACATATTCTGTTTGGTTGTTGCAGAATAGCAGGTTAGCACAGTGGAAATCCTAATGGCCAGAAACAGATCTAGGGAAATGGAGTGGATCATCTACCAAAATATAATAGTAATAACAAAGGGGTAGAGTCAAGGAAAGACAGAATGCATGTAAGGATTTGGCTATTGTATAACATATCAACAAAAATCTTAGGGACTTCCGGTTTGTAAGGCTTTGGTGGTGGCAGGAATCCGCTATTGTGAGCGGTTTCTGCTGCGCTTGCCACTGGAGTGCCCTCGATCTAGCTGGATTTGGGGGCTATAGTTACCCTGTAGAGGTAACTGAAGATAGGGGAGATCCAGCAGGGGTCCAGGGGAATCGCAACTCCCCTCCTCAGATGACTTAACTTTCTTTTCCGAAAGCGGTGGAGCAGCGGTCAGCTATGGCCACCACAAAGAAGCTTTCATCCGGATAAGAATGTGCAGGAGGAAGCTGAGAAAGTGAAAGTTTTTGGCTAACCGGGATAATAAGTAACATTTAAATACCCTGGAATTTAAGCTTCATTAAAGATACATTGTTCCCAACAAAGACGGAAAAAGCGGTGAATGAAAGTAAAAAGGGAAAGTTTGTTTTTTCTCACTCTCCTTCCTTACAGTGATAGCAAATGAATGGAGAAATCGGAAAAACCCATTTTGGCATCAGCAGGTAATCTTGAAAACTAAAGCCAAGGAGACAATAAAGATTTCTGAGCATCGGGGGGGGGGGGAGAGAACTCTTTTTTGCTATAAGTGGGAAGGGAGAGGAAAAGAATAAATATTAAGATTTTGTTGGAGGAGGCTGCTTGGAATTTATAAGAACAGAGCAAAACTGTAACAAGACTTCTAAAAGATATATTTTAATTGGAGCTTTGTAACTGAACTATAACCCAAGGAAGAGAAAGTAGAAAAAGAAGAAAGTGTTAAATGAGACAGTCTGTGTATATTTGGATTGCTTGGTGACTTTGGGACTTTTGGAAATCATTATTTGAAAGACTAAAAACATTTGGGTTGTATAAAAAAACTTTTTACAATGGCACTACTTGTTGATGAACTGAAAATTGAATTAAAAAAGCTAAAAGAAGAGGGACAAGAAAGGAAGAGCTCTTCTGGTTCTGTTTTCCATTTTTTAGAAATGACAATTTCTACCTACCAGAAACTACAAGAACAAGAAGACTGGGATGAAGAAGAAGCCATCTTTAATGAACAAACAACTTTTGCTGGAGAAGAAAAGGGAAAGAGGGGAAAGAGAATGGAGAATTTAAGACTTAAAAAAACAACCAAAAAAAAAGGAAAAATCAGGTGAAAAATTGATATAGTGTCAGAAAGCAACAGAAAAGAGGAATACAGAAGAAGGTGGAGATTAAGAAGGTGGAGATTAAGAGACAAGGGGGTAAAAAGGTAGGATTGGAGAAGAAAGGAAAGGAAAAAGGGAAGAGAAGTTACAAAGATTTACAACAAGATGTAAAGAAACAAGATTTATTTAGAGATTGTGGGTAAAAATATGATTAAAAAAGAGATTCTGCAAAAGTATACAAGATTGTATTGTTGTATTTATATTTGAAATAATGTTAGAAAATTGGATTTAATAATAGAGCTTAATTTGCTATGGATTATTGTTTTAATTATATTATAAATTTATTATTCTTTCTTATTTTATAATATAGTATGTAGCTTTAGAATGTACTGAGCAGAATCAGAAGGAAAAGTATATATTATTTTAACTGTTAAATTTAGGGGAAAGATTTAAAGGCGTCATACTTCAATCAGTGATTATAGGAGAAATTTTGTGTTGATGAGAAAAGATAATAGAAAATTAAAATAGAACAGACAAAAGATATACGCATAATGATTTAAATTGAGATGAAATAAATAAAATAGAATTAAGTGAGTGAAAAGAGGGGAGAAGCTGTATAGAAAATGTTGAATAGTGAATAAGATATGAAATGGGATAAAAAGTGAGCATGAATTCGAATTTATGTCTGTACAAAAAGATATAACCTGGGAAGCCGCTTTCCAAAAAGAAGCTTTATGTTTTTATGTTTTGTGTTTTGTTTGTGTATGTTTGTCTATTGAAAATCAATAAAAATTTAAAAAAAAACCAAGAATCTTAGAAAATATTCTGCTTAGTATATAAGCAGAATTGATTGCATAGTCCGTGTGGCATAGTACATAAAATTATCTTATTGACCATTTTAGCTTTTGAAATATGTAGCTTGTTTGTGGGATTCAGTTCTTCTGCACAAAAATATTTTTCTCTCAGCATCTTTGCTTCCCCTTTATTGGAACCACACTAGAAATACTCCGTAGGATTCGATCTACTACTTGAAAATATTTGGGACCTGAAATATAAAATATTCTTTGATAGTTTTCTGAGTTTACCCACACATACTTTATTTGCACTTGCTTTGTAATTTACTCAGTTAATGCAACATAAATAATGATAAAATACTCCAGCACATTTCATCTTGCTGTGTTTTGGAGATTCATGAAGTACCAGGCACTGGCAAAGAGATGACTGTTCTAATTTAGATTAAGTCTCGGAAAGAAAACATTCACTGTAGCAGGTAGTGAAAAGAGAAAGGTGCGTTGGAGGTATTAAACAGTTTAGATTTCACCCCAGGCATTTGGAGAACAAAGGCTGTGCTGTTCATTCAGTAGCTGTTGTATCATCAGCTGCTGGGTGAAGCTGCAGATCTTGCAATATTACTTTTTGACAGCCTTCAATTCATTATATGCTTTTGTTTGTTGCTGCTACCATAATACAGCTTAGGGTGGAATTCCAAGTGGAAAAATTCTTATCCACCTATTTTAACAGTTATATTTAAAAACAAAAATGCATGTGACTCCTTTTTTGCTCATTCCTAAGTTTGAAAAGTAGTATTTTAATAATGAAAGTACCCAGTGACGTTAATATTTTTTGGAGAAAAAGAAACTTCATCATGGATGGTATCCTTCTAATTTTGAGGAGTTCCACTGTATTGTAACAATAATTTCAAAACTCAGCAGAAAAATTGTCTTAATGTTCTTTATGAAACTTAATCACTTTTTTCTTCAATAAAAATATTTTTCTACTCACATAACAAAATCGAACATCCATGAAATTATTTGTGCATGTATTCTGAATAGGAAACTTAACTGTTTTCCTGCTGCATTTAAATATATATGGTGTATTTATAAACCCATATTAAGTAATTGCCATTTTTCAACAGCCTTTAGTTTGAATTGTTAATATCAGTATAAACATATTATGAACCACAAAGCATCCCTATTTCCTGTGTTCTAAATAATCAAGGACTGCTTGATTTGTGTGCTTTAGATTTCTTGGGTCATGTTTAACATCTGTTGCCTATACTAACAAAATTTATAAACAAATTTCAAAAGTTTAAAAAAAATCACCCTCTTCCCATCTGATGTCCTTCAGTCATATTGGATATCAATTTCCAGCCAATGTTATAATGTACACTAAAACTTCTGGAGTTTGTAATTTAGCACATCTGCAGATTCAAAAAACTTGGCCTATAATGTGAAAATAATGGGAAGTGCTAAAGCCTAGTCTGTCCTGCTTCTTTGCCATCTCAGGACATTTTCCCATTTCTAACTTAAAATACTCCCCATCCATTTTTGAGCTAATTGAAAGTCAAGGTATGCAGTAAAATTATACTTGGGTAAATTTCTATTTCTCCCATTATCATTTCCTGTCCCTGCATCTATGACCCTTGTTTACATTCAGGCAATCACCTGAATGTAAATCACCTCCAGGGTATCAAGAAATCAAGCTAAAGAGATTTTATATATTCATAGACCTTGTTGAAATAAAAGGTGTCTCTTCAGGAATCAAATGAAGACATTGTCATAGGAATACGTCAGGAAAATGATGTTGCCAGGGCACATTTGTGTGATGATCAGATGCAACAGGAGAGCGGCCTTCCATCTTATCTTACCTTATTATTATTTTAAATCTGCTCCATATACTCTAGCTGTGTAAAATATAATAAAAATCTACTTACAGATTTCTGGGAATGAAACTCTGCCATTAAACATGCAAACTATTTGTTTGTTTGTTTATTTAATATCCAAAGTCTATAATTTACAGCCTTATAGTGTTAGATGCAGCAGGTGAATAGAAGGCCAGATGCAAATGGTTAGATGAAATGACCTAAAGGCATTTGAAGTGAGATATTGCATGCAAATTCCACAATCAACCTTTACCTTCATTTCTCAAAATTACTAACAGCTGTGGTTCCCCCCCCCCCCCAACACCTGCTCAGCTGCCACTTGGAGAGGAAAGTTTAATTTTATTTCTTTGTGATTTTTTTTCCATATGGAATAAAATAGTTGTGGTTTGCTTTTTTATAAAAGTAAAAATGCCTAATTGGGATCAGACCTAAGAGAAAGGCAAAGTAAGATTTGATAAAAAGCTGAAGGGCTCCTTTCTTTATTCTACAGTCTCATAAAAGTCTTCATTTGCCATATTTTCTTACTGTGCAGCTGCTACAGGATAGATGAGATCAGCATGCGTTTTGGAAAAACAAAGAATCCCTCACTGGCTAGGAATAGATAGCAATTATGATTGAAGGGCCAAGGATCCCTGACCTATAAAAAATAAAGGTTTTCTTATCCACTTGTGTCCACCTCTAGGGTGCAGTGCTCATCTCTACTTCTTGGCCATGGGAGCCAGTGTTGTCTGAAGACAATTTCCCTGATCATGTGGCCAGCACTATAGTACATCTACATTATCTGGGCCAGAAAGAGCAAAAGCATCTCAATGAGTCAAAGTATATTTTATAAGTTAGAAGTAAGAGAAATGGTTTCCTTGCTCCATGTAGAAGGTTTTAGAGCAAGGGACTTCAAACTTGGCAATTTTAAGACTTGTGGACTTCAACTTCCAGAATTCCTGAGCTAACATGATGGGAGGAAGAATTCTGGGAGTTGTCCACAAGTCTTAAAGCTGTCAAGTATGAAGACTCCTGTTTTAGAGGATTAATTAATCATTGTCACCTTCTGTTAAATCTACTAAAATGTTGACCACTTAGGTTGACAAAAATTATAGCTTCTTTCAAGTCAGGATCAGCTTCTAGTGGCCATGAAGTTTTACTGAGAGTACTATGAAAGTGGTTTGTCATTCTTTCTTTTAGGGGTGTTGGGTCAGTCTAGTCACAAAGCACTATAATTCCCAGGGGTTCCCCCATGTGTTCAGCATGTCTGCACTGAGAAAATATTCACGTTTCTCTATGGAATAGTCATTTCTCCTAGGTGTTACAACTTTTTTAAAAAATAATATTTATCTTTACCAGTACAGGTAGTCCTCAACTTACAACAATTCATTTAGTGACCATTACAACGACACTGAAAAAGTGACATGATCAGTCACCACACTTACAACTATCGTAGCATCCCTATGGTTCTATCATCAAAATTCAAGCACTTGGCAAGTGGCACGTATTTATGCAGGGTTCTGCAATCATCTACTCAGTATATGTGACCTTCTCAGCTTGCTTCTGACAACCAAAGTAAACGGGGAAGCTAGATTTGGTTATAATCATGGGATTCACTTAACAGCTGTGGCAAAATAATAATAATCATCATAAAATCAGGCATGACTCACTGAAAATTTCCTTGTTTTGTAATAGGAATTCTGATCCCAATTGTGGTTATAAGTTGAGGACTTTCTGTAAAAGAAGGGTGGTGAAGGTTCACATGGGAGGAAGTGATCCATGAGATATCTTATTTCCAAATCATTTGAACAGACTATTGTAATCACAACTAATTTGACTCATGCCCAGAAGCAGCCTGAATGCCAAGCAGTGCAGATGATGTAGGACTAGAGCAATGTGGTGTTATGTATGTACCTGTTAGCCAATTGCCACAGCTCCTAGAGTCTCATCACAGGTAACTCCAGATAGAGTACATAATAACAAAGTGCATTTCAAAGAGGATATCTCAGTATGAAGCTGATAGAGAAACCAAATAGCACCCATCATTTGTTGCTAGCTATAAGACTTTGCCATATTTTTCTTATCTTGTAAAGAGAACCCAATGGTGTAGTGGCTAAAGCAGCATTTATCAATCTTTGCAACTTTGAGATCATGGTCTTCAATTCCCAGTTCCCCAGCCAGCATGGGAATTATGGAAGATAAAGTTGTCATATTTCAAAGTTGCTAAATTAGAAATGCTGGGCTAAAGTGTTGGCTTAATACCTGAAAAACTCAGGTTCAAATCTGTCCTTACCGGGTGATACCAGCTAAATCATAAGCAGGATCCTCAGTCGGATCTATCACAAGTCTGTACCACTTGTCAAGGGAAAATGGCTTCATTGATATATTAAAAATCCTCTTGGGTCCCACAGAAATAACTGGAGTGCCAATTAAGGAACTAGTATAAACATTGGAGCTGACAGCTGCAGCAAGGTTTGGAAGTGCTAGCAGCATGTTTTTCAGGATAGTTGTAGTTGAAACTTACTACTTTAAAGAAAGCAAAACATGGGCCTGTTTTGTTTTCTAAGATAGCTGTTCCAGCCTTCCTGAATTCCAGGTGTTTTATGCTTTCACTGCTTGTCAGTAATTTTGGGCCAGTGGTGAGGCATGGGCATACCAGCAGTAGATTGATAATGGCTGATGCTCATTGGAGTTAGTGGAACTGGTCAAAGGATCACCACTGATGGATACCTACTTCTTGTTTATTTTCCACTTTCTTGTGTAGTAAGGGATTCACTTGAAGTCCAACACACCTGAAACTCACTAGATTAGGGAAAGTACTTTTAAGATCTCCTGGCAATCAATTTTGCTGCAAGTCAGAATTCAAGTCTCTTGCTGTCCAGAAGCTACAGGTAGCAAATGATGCACTGTGCTCAGTACACTTGGTTGTGAAAGTATAACTACACAAGAAAAAACAACACACTAAGGTAAAAGTGAAGAATAACAAGGCAGTGTTGCAGTGTCTTGCACTTAAAAAAAAGAGTATAAATGAAAATGGGGGAAGGCAATTATACCTCCGCAGAGCATGGGAGGTAATAATCTTCTTTCAGTTTCTTCTTGGCTAATTGAAGAATTGACATTATCCCATTCAGTGAAAGGACTCTTTGTCTGAGTTGGTTGCTGAGCAAATCAAAATCTTGGCAGTTGGATTGTGAGGCCTGAAATTCTTCTCTGGACATCACTTGTTGTAAAACAGGTAGTTTAATGGCCTTTTCATCTTTGATAATTTCTCCAATCAGCCCTGCTCCCATTTTGTCCTAGAAATAATTTGCTTTTCTTAGAATGGCCACCAACTCATGAACCCAGAATTTTTTTGCCAATTATATCCATCCAAGAGAAAGGTCAGGCAGTCTAGACGTTAATCCAAAAGTATGACATTTTCCCCCAGCTAGTTGCATAGCAACATGGATTAATGTTTAAGAATGACGCTGACAGTCATTGAATCTTGCTCTGGTATGTGGTGCCAGTGTTGTACCTCCTCTTGATTTCAACTTGTGCTCAGCTTGCAAATAGAGTCGCAAAAGCCTTGTCTTGATCTTAAAAAAAAAAAGTTAGTTTTCTGGAACTTCTGGTCGTGGAAAACAGGCAAATATGGTCAACAAACTGTCTCAGCAGCTTTTTTTTTTTTAGTTGAGCGAATTATTTGCAAAGTACTATTTTTTCATTGTTTAGGTTGTTCCTTTTTGTCAGAAAAAATCACAGTGACTCTCCAAGAGTTTGTTCCAGAGGATTAGTGCTGCACAAATGTCCCTGAACAGTACAAAATTTAGCAATGCATGAATCACTGTTCCTACTATTCAGAATTTTCAGAATTGCTTTCCTCAATTCTTGAGGTGTTTTCTTCTTCACTTATTTCCCTATATCTTAGAATGGCATTCTCTATGAGATTGGGTTGAAGAGAGAGACAAACACTAATCCTTCAGTGTCCAAATCTTCATGGCTCATCTCTCTCTCTCTCTCTCTCTCTCTCTCTCTCTCTCTCTCTCTCTCTTCCCCTCACTTTCCTATTCTGGTGCAAAACAAGAAAATTGATTTAAAAAAGGGAGTTTGAGTTCACCCAGATTAGCTTTCTCCAGCCTCCTCTTCATCCAAAGTGTAGTTTGCCCAAGCCTTTATGTATTAACCATTTCCATATGCATATGAAAGTACCATCCAATGTCTATGGTTGAACTGTTTGATTTTATTTTTTTTTACATTTAATCATTTATTGGAAACAATGGGTAGAGTGTTCAGTTCATGCTCATAAATGAAAATAAATATTGGCCAAGTAATCTGAATACTTTAATGAATTCTGTTTGGACAAGGGGATGTACCTATTTGACAGTCAAAGGAGGTGATGTGTTGAAACCACAATCCTTTTTAAAACACCTTTCATTAATTTTGTACTATATCATAACTAACCTGAGATTTTCTCTCTCTCCCTCAAAAGAGGCGTAGCTCAGCATTGTATCTCTGACAGGGCCAGCCAGTTGCCTCTCTAGCAAGTCCACAGCGGGAAGAGGAAAGCAGCAACATTCATCAGTATATTGTTAACAGCTATGAATCAGTTTCATAATCCTGCCTCAGAGTTTTCCTGTATTCCTTGGCTGAAATCAATAGATTGAAATACTGGAAGAATGAAACAACTTGATTCAGGGTGCTGTCAGGATATAATCTTAGGAAAAGAAAGAACAGTTAGAATGACCAGCCCCACCAGTGGGATTCATGCCATTGGGGTGCCGAGTGGTATTTTTATCTTCTTCAACCATTTGTACAACTCATATATTGTACAATTCATATTGTTATCACTTTTCCACTGAGAAGACAAATATGTGGTAGAGAAAGCTAAGATAAGAATAATGGACAGAGTGATAGCTGGTCAATTTTGGCATTCTCTGGCTGGTCAGCTGGTGGAAGCATTAACTAGGTTTGGTAGGTTCTCAGGCTGGCTGCAGTGATGCAACCACATGGCCCTGGAAAGATTGGCTCTCATATTCAGAGAGTGATGACAGAGGCTGCATGGAAGGACCAGGCAGAGGATCAACACAGAACAAAATGAAAATAAATGCACATGTAGATTAATTTCTACATAGACTGTCCTTCAGAGCAGCTTCTTAAAGAGAGTACCTGTAAAATAACAAAGGAATCATAAAGGTCAAGGCTGTGTTCTCTTATGCTGTTAAATCAGAATTAGTTTTGATCACAAAACAGATTCAGTCCTGCAGATGAGTGAAGCCATTTCCTGATCCATTTATTAGTTCATTTAATAGATTTATAACCCTCTGAAATATATTTAAAAATATAATATCATACTTGGCACCAGGCCCCAAAACTGTTTTTCTGGAAGGTAGATAATGTCAGAGATAAATGAATTCTAGCAGGAGGTCCCTGCCCATCACAGAAAACAATCCTTCTAGGATTTACCTCTTGTCTTATTCCAGATGGGGAACAAGCAGCTGCAAGGAACAAGGAAGTGGCCAGGGCCAACCCTATTATGTGTAACATTCCTGTAGGTTACATGAAGCGGTGCCTTAAAGTTTTAAAGAAGGCTTTAAACAGGGGTGTCCAAACTTGACAATTTTAAGACTTGTAGACTTCAACTCCCAGAATTCCCCAGCTAGGTTGGACACCTCTATTTTAAAGGGTAAAACTAGCCCTTTCAAAGTACTTTGCCTCTTTCCTCTTTTCTTCAGTCAAGAGACTCAATATTAATTGGAACATAGAAAATTATTAAGAAAATATTGGAATGTGCTGAAATGAGTAGATTAACATTTGAAATTAGAGATCAAAAGGATAAACAATTTTATGAAATTTGGGATCTTTTCCATCAATGGTTAGATAATAAAATACAGTAATATAAAGCCCCTGTCACACAGCACCAACGGATGGAAAGAGGATGTAAAACGGAGAGAAACACTTGCCATCCGTTGGTTAACGCGATGCATCCGTTCTATACTCACTGCATCTGTTTTTCATACTCTCTATCCGTCCAGCATCCGTCTACTGACATTTCATCCGCTCAAAAAGTTTTGAGCTGCACAAAACTTTTTGAGCAGAAAATGTATCCAACACGTCCGTTCTACATCCGCAATGCAGACAGGGAACATCAGTTCTACATCCCTCGTCATCCATTACGCATCCGCTATATCCGCTAGGCATCCGCTGCGCCTCCACGCAACTCAAATCCGCTCCAGCGGAAAACGGACACAGGGAGGAAGTGAAACGGACGTGGAACGGACATGCTGCATAAGTAGCACGGACGTAGAAAGGATGAAAGCGGATGCAGCTCGCATAAAAAACATTAAAACGGAAAAAATGTTCGTATAGGGGATGTATCGCAGATATTTAGGATGTCTGCAAGATGCCTAGAGGATGCAAAAGGACACCAAGCGGAAAACCTATATTTCCTATAAAAAGGGGGACGAAATCACCTGGATCTCACTTTCAGTCCAGCAGCCCTGCGGTGCAGACCTCTTCAGCCTTGCTCTTGCTCTTGCTCTTGCTCTTCCACAGAATCAAGTCATCTCCACCATGGATCATCACATACTCCTTTTGGTAGCCGCCATCGTTCTACAACAGTGCGAAGCCCTCTACAGGCTCTTTCACCTGTTCTACGCGAAGAAAAGGAGGAGGCCAAGAAGTGTCTGGGTCCGAAGATGGATCGCAAGAAGAGCCAAGTACGGACTATATAACAAGCTGATGGTGGAGCTGAGGAACAAAGACTCTCGTGCATTCCAGAACTTCATGAGGATGCCGCCAGCCATGTTTGACGAAGTTGTGGAGCGGCTGAGACCCAGGTTGACCAAGCAGAGCACCAACTTCTGGCCCAGCCTGGACCCTGGGCTCAAGGTGGCACTGACTCTGCGCCACCTGGCCTCAGGGACCACCTACAGGAGCATGCAGTACGGCTGGAGGATGCCACACAACACCATCAGCATTGTGGTCAGAGAAGTGGTGCAGGCCATCATCGAAGAATACCTGGAGGAGTTCCTCCAGTGCCCTTCCACTGAAGAAGGCTGGAAGAAAGTTGCAGAGCAGTGGTATCAGAAGTGGAACTTCCCCCACACCATTGGAGCCATAGATGGCAAGCACGTGGCCTGCAAAGCTCCAGCCAAGTCAGGGTCCACTTATCACAACTACAAGGGCTTCTTCAGCATCATCCTCTTGGCCGTGGTCGATGCTGACTATAAGTTCATGTACATCGATGTTTCAGGCAATGGCTCATCTTCAGATGCCCAGGTATACAACGCCAGTCACCTCAAGGAGGGGCTGGAATGCAACCTCATCATGGGCTTCCCAGATCCAGACCCCCTGCCCAACGACACACAAGATGTGCCCTACTTCATCATGGGGGATGACACCTTCTCCCTCAGAATCTACCTCATGAAGCCCTACACCTCCAGATGCCTCACCCGTGAAGAGAGGATCTTCAACTACAGGCTGTCCAGGGCAAGGCGAGTGGTGGAGAACGCCTTTGGCATCCTGGCCAACAGGTTCCAGGTTCTTCTCACCACCATGCAGCATTGCCCAGAGACCGTGAGGAGGATCGTGGAAGCTTGCTGCATCCTGCACAATCTCATGCACACCAGCTACCCAGTGTTGCAGAACAGGCTCGTGGACCTCCAATAAGGCAATGGGGACATGGAGCCTGGTGAATGGAGGCAAGGGCGAAACCTGATAGACACTCTGGATGTGCAAGGCCCCAACAGAGCTTCACATGAAGGGAAGAAGCAGCGCAACCTCCTGAAACACTGGTGCAACTCCCCAGCTGGAGCAGTGGAGTGGCAAAACAGGATGGTAGATGCTTAATGGATGCTTCCTTCAGCCTGTCTCATCACACGGATGAGATTGTGCCATGTATGTTGAGTGGCCCTACAATGAACAGGGCATTTAATACAGAGTTGTGTTTATGTTGAAATGTGTGGATCAATGATTACATTGTTATTGATAATAAAGGGCCATAGGTGTGGCACCTGGGAGGGTGGACCATACAGTCCCACTATGCTTGCACTGGAGGTTTATCTATCCCACAACTATTACCCATCCCACAGATATCCCTGCCCATCCCACTGCTATCTTAACCCATCCCACAGCTATTACCCATTCCACAGGTATCTCTGCCCATCCCACAGGTATCCCTGCGCATCCCACAGCTATTAACCATCCCACAGGTATCCCTGCCCATCCCACTGCTATCTTAACCCATCCCACAACTATTACCCATCCCACAGGTATCCCTGCCCATCCCACTGCTATCATTACCCATCCCACAAGCATGCAAAGGCTTAAACCATTTTTAAAAGTTTCCGCCAATACTTTATTGACAAAAAGAACTGAACCAAGTATGTAAAGCAAAGATAACCTTTATTAATAACAAACTGTAAAAGCAAAATGACCCAAGAAAAGTGTCCCAAGCAAAGATAGGGTCAACAGGTAGCAACCCAGTCTCTGGCACTCTTCTCAGTCACTCTGAGGCGTGCCCATAGTCTCAGGGGTGAAGGGTCCAGGTGCTGTGGGGGTGGCTGCTGCTGGAGTGCTGGTCTGAGGCACCATTGGGGTTCCTGGCCCCGAGAGGACAACAGGGGATGGTGTGTGGAGGAAGCTCTCAGAGAGCTGGCTCAGTCCTGTGATTTTGAGAGCCCCTTCCTCCATGACATGGGGTGTCAGTCCCAAGACCGATGACAGATGTTCTGAGGCCGGGCTTGGCTGTGGGGTGGAGGAAGGAGGAGTGTAATGGGGCTGTCTGGTCTGGAGCTGAGCGAGGTGAGGCGTGGGTGGCATCTGTGGCGTGGGTGGCATCTGTGGCGTGGGTGGCATCGATGGCATCGGTGGCACCGGTGGCGTTCGATGTACCTGTGCCTGGACTGGGAAGGGCTGCCTGTGCTGCTGGAACTCCTGGTAGCCGTAGCCTTGGTAGGTGAGGGCTTGTGGAAAGCCTTGGAAGGGCTGTGACATCACCTGGGGTGGAGGAGCAGACCTGGAGTGGGTGGGATCAGGTTCATCTGGGCCTGGAGGGTTGTGCAGAAGACCGGTGATCCTGTCCTTTATCACCTGGTACTGTGATTCGGACATGTCCATGAGGGTCTGGTTGACGTAGGTGAGGAAGGGCTTGTGGTTTGAGGATGGTATGTCATTGTGTACCAGCTGAGAGAGATCTACGCTGTTCCTGATGGTGTCCCTGATCTCCAGCAGGACAGTGTGGCTCTGTCCCTCCGGTCTGGCTCTCTGCCTGCTTTCTGTAGAGGTGGAGCTGGGAGTGGATGTGGGTTGGTCTCTGGTGAAGTGCCCCCTCCTTGCTCCCACTGCATCAGGGGGTCCTCCATGCGCTCCGCCATGGGGAGTGCAGCTGTCGGGGGGCTCTCCGTCGTGGGACATTCCACAGATTCCTTCCTGGACACAGGAGCTAACTCTTGGCCAGAAGAGAACTGGCTCTCTGTGGGCTGCCTGAGAGAGAGGTTAGACAGAGGTGCTGCTCCTCGGTGGCAATCTCACCCTCCAAGAAGCTGCACTTGGTCATCATGTAGGTCTCCCAATTGATGAGCTTGACCGCGGCCTGGCCAGACTTCTTGAGATGCAGCTTCCCATACCAGATGTGCATGTGCTTCCACCAGCCGAGGAGGACCTCTGAAGTGTAGCCCAGGCTCTCTGCCTTCTCTCTCCAAGCAGCCTGCTTCCTTTTGGTGTCTTGATAGAGCCTGTGTCCCTTCCGCCATAAGTACTCGTTCTCCCTCAGCCATTCGAGCACCTCATCCTCATGTTCCTCTTCGATGGAGTATTGCCTCCTCTTCCATTCTTGCGTATGCCTCTTCCTCCCTCTGGCAGGTCCATCTGGGCCCTCATCAGAGGGGCTTCGAGGTTGTAGGGGCTGCTCCTCCACACCAGCAGCAGCAGCAGCAGCAACAACAACAATAGCCGCAAAAGCAGCACCAGCAGGACCAGCAGCACCAGCAGCACCAGCAGGACCAAGATCAGCAGCAGCAGAGTAAGCACCAGCAGCACCAGCAGGACCAGGATCAGCAGCAGCAGAGTAAGCACCAGCAGGACCAGCAGGACCAGGAGCACCAGCAGGGCCAGCAGCACCAGCAGGACCAGATGTGCATGTGCTTCCACCAGCCGAGGAGGACCTCTGAAGTGTAGCCCAGGCTCTCTGCCTTCTCTCTCCAAGCAGCCTGCTTCCTTTTGGTGTCTCGATAGAGCCTGTGTCCCTTCCACCATAGATACTCGTTCTCCCTTAGCCACTCCAGCACCTCATCCTCATGTTCCTCTTCAATGGAGTATTGCCTCCTCTCCCGTTCATGCGTATGCCTCTTCCTCCCTCTGGCAGGGTCATCTGGGCCCTCATCAGAGGGGCTTTGAGGTTGTAGGGGCTGCTCCTCCACACCACCACCACCAACAGCAGCAACAACAGTAGCAGCAAAAGCAGGACCAGCAGCACCAGCGGCACCAGCAGCACCAGCAGGACCAGGAGCACCAGCAGGACCAGGAGCACCAGCAGGACCAGGAGCAGCACCAACAGAGTAAGCCCCAGCAGAAGCACCAGCACCAGGAGCAGCGCCAGCAGAGTAAGCACCAGCAGAAGCACCAGCACCAGGAGCAGCGTCAGCAGAGTAAGCACTATCAGAAGCCCCAGCAACAGGAGCAGCACCAGCAGAGTAAGCACCAGCAGAAGCACCAGCACCAGCACAGTAAGCACCAGCAGAAACCCCAGCACCAGGAGCAGCTCCAGCAGAAGCTCCAGCACCAGAAGAGTCAGCCCGAGCAGCAGAAGCCCCAGCAGAAGCAGAGTCAGTGCCAGGGGATGGGATGGTGGCCCTGTCCTTCTTGCCAGGGCTGGCAGCAGATGGCACGGGCTTCCTCTTCTTCCCCATGGTTGTTGGCTGGAGCTGTGTCTGGCAGCAGGTCTTTCCTGCTTGCGAGCTGCATCCCTTTATATCCATGGGGCTGATGCAATGCATCCTCCCCGCATGCGCAGTGAACGCTTTGCATCCGCTAGGCTTCCGTGATGCATCTGCTGTATCCACTCTGCATCCGCTCTGCATCCGTTCCTTCTGCTGCGCGTCCGCTTCGCTGTGCTTCCCCGGAACCCCTGCGGATGTGCCATCCGCTAGGCTTCCGTTGAGCATCCACTTTACATCCTGGCTACGTCCTCCCACCGTCTGTTCCTTTCCATTGTTGTCCGCTCTGTTTATGCACATTCAGGGCACTTTTGAGAGCGGATAATAACGGATGGAAATTTTTCTCGTCCGCTGTGTCCTTTTTACATATTTTTTGCATCCGTCGGCCTATGTGACAGGCCCTTAATATGTAGGTTTTTAGAAAATAACAAATATATAAAGATGTACTTCTTTTTATACCTACAAAATGATATTAGCATAGATTTGGGATGATTATATGTTACCTCATAAAATACGAATGAATAAAATTATTGTCAAATGATTGATTGATAATGATACTAAGGTACTTCATTCTTGATTGATAATATGAGCTTCTATGTAATGTAACTGTAATTGAATACTACGAAATGGATGCACAAAATAATTTGTAAACCAACCGGCAAGCTGTTTGTATACCTATGGAAGATAGTTTGATGTTTTTATGTTTTGTTTGTTCATGTTTGTTTTTTGAAAACCAATAAAATTTATTAAAAAAATAAAACTAAGTACTTTGCCTCTTTCCTCCTTTCTTCAGTCAAGAGACTCAATATTAAATGGAACATAGAATGCAAATTAACCAATAATTCCAGGCTCAGAAATAATGACAAGGCATTCTATTTTCAAAAAATTTGTGAATAGCAAGAATCTGTGTACAGCAGATTGGTTTGTTGCTCCAAACAGATCACATTTATTTCTTGGGATGTTTCGCATATCATAATAAGTTCAAAATGAATACTGTTATGGCGTAGAGACAGGCAAGAAATATGCCATTGTGCATGGTCAGTTGGGCTGTAGTCATCCCAGAGAGAATTAATATTATGTGCTTTACAAGAACTGCTATTGAAGAACAGTTAGATGTTGCAATTGTTGCAGAAGGTGATGATGTGCATAATTATGTGCATATCTTGCATCTTTTCTATGTGAGCTGCACATGTTGCATCTTTTCTATGTGAGCTGCACTGGCTCCATATATACTTCTGTGTACAATTCAGTGTGCTGGTTGTCATCTATCAAAGCCTTCATGGTATGTCAGGCAGCAGGGTTTCCTTTCTCCAGTTGTTTTTGTCTGTTCCATGAACCTGACAGGAGGGCCATGCTCCACGTCCCATTAACTGGAGAAGTGGGACCCAGGAAGCAAGACTTTTCTATTGCCTGCTCTGTGGAACATCATCATATATAGAATATCATGAAAATAGAATGAGCTATACCCAAACACAGATAAATTATGTTTTCTGATCTCATGAATAACCAGAAGATATTCCCATATTTCTGTGGCTAAAAGTAAGTTGAATGGGATACAGTTTTATTGTTGTTATAGATGTATACATTATACATACATTTAGAAAATAATTATCCTTTCATATGGCACCAGGTCATTGACCTAGTATGTTTATCACTCTTTATAGTGGGCTTACAATTTGGGCAGAACTGTCTGGGGATGCTGATTGCATAAACTTTCCTATGGCAGGAGGAATAGCAGCTGTAGTTGCACAAACTTAGATGCTTGCTTATATTATGATTCCAATGTTGATACCATTTGCTGCATGATCCTGGGCTACCCTGAAGCCCACCAACAACTGTGATTCAAAGACAGTAGTTCTAGAATTAACTTGGCAATCTTGTTTGTTTGTTTTTTGGAGGGCTATCACAAATAAACCTTAAATGAACTGGATCCAGTCGCTTTAAATTCTGCTTTCATCATACAGTGTGGAATTACATCAGTGGTGGATTCAAATTTTTTTACTACTGGTTCTGTGGGTATGGCTTGGTGGGCATGGCAGGGAAAGGATACTATAATATCTCCAGTCAGAGGTGGTATTTGCCGGTTCTCCAAACTACTCAAAATTTCTGCAACCGGTTCTCCAGAACTGGTCAGAACCTGCTGAATACCACCTCTGAATTACATATTGCAGTGCCTGGAAAGCAGAACTTCATAAAGGTCATCAGTTAATTGCTGTTTCAGTCAAATGCTAGCCTTCCTAGAAAAGGAAAAGGTATTCCTTGATCTCTATCCACTATATGACTAAACTCTCCAGTTGCTTGTTTTTAAAAATTCCTAGTGATTCTATATCGCTAATTGTGGAAACTTCTCATGAAGGTAAGGAGAGTTATATATTTGTTTTTTCCCACCAATTTAATAAATTTCCTACATGTGCATAATATTACTTTTATAAATAAATTTCCTGATATATATTATCATTTAATCATCGAAGAAACATATGGTACCAGTTATTTTAGATCTTATTTTAATGATTTTTTTTTTCATTTCCTTGAGTTGCTCAAATACTAACAATGCATCATTAAAATACCCTGTTCATGATAATGTTCAGTCTGTCTTAGAATTAAAATCCTCATTATTTGAGGAATTACATTTAATTCTTTCTAACTTCCTAATGGCCAATGATCAGCCTAGTATCATCAGATTTAATTTCCTCAGAGAATAAGAAATATAAATAAGTATGGAGAATTCCTGGTGAACAGTCTCAATGATATCATTACTTAAGCAGAATGGGCTGAGCTGATGAACTGACTTTTTCCTCAATCTTGAGCAGATTTGACACCCTTCAATTGCACGAAAAAGAAACCTGCTTGCATAATCTTGGATTTAATCCAAACCTGGATTTTCCAATTTAAAAAAAATGAAAGTGAAAAATATTGCTAATTCCTTCTTTACCTTGAATGTATCTCCACAAAGTTGCTTCATTCATTTGAAGCAATGCAGGAAACTGCAGGCTGAGAAGTGAATACATAAAAATGTTGTCTGTTTACCTATTCTTCCAAGGGAGGCCATAGTTTCTTCTATGGGTGATAGAACTCTTCTGAATCCATTTAAGCTATTTTTCTATTCAGTAGGCTTTTGTGATCTTGTTGCCAGGGATTCTGATCATCCTCAATATTGCTTATAACTTCCAATATGGAAATGGAGATTACTAGGTTATGTCTTTCCTGGTTCATTAGTTATTTTCTGTTCTGTTTTATTTGTACAATATTTAGAAGAGAGATTTCCCTCAAATGTGAATTAAATGGGAGTTATTTTTCAGAATAGTTATGGAAAATAAATTATTGCTGTGGAAATGGAAATGGAAAATACCTAAAATTGAAGATTAGCCTAAAAAGTTAAACCTACTATAGTTCAAAAGTAGTGGTGAATTTTAACTTTTTAAAAACAACATTTTGCCCTTCCCTTCCCTTTCCCCTATATCCATATGAGGAAAAATTACTTTAATAAATTCCAGTATTTCACAGGAAACCATTATTAATCTGAGTTATTAACTTAGTAGTGCTCTATTTCTTCCATTGTTTGACTTCTGAGTTGTGACAATACACATGCACATGATTTAGAGAAAACATCTGTCATCTGAAACTGAGTTCAGAAACTGAGATTCCTAGCCTGACAAATTGAGGAAGATGGGCATTGTATAGATTTTTGTATCTATAATATAAATTATTTCCTTTCTTTTTGGGGGAGGCATCATAAATTCAAGGCTAAGCCTTATTTTTGAGTAAATATTGTGAAATCTTTGCTTCTGCTTGAGGGAACTGTTTGGGAGAAGACATGTTACAAATGTTTGCGTTGGCCATCTGAATTGGAGGAAGAAGTTAACCCTATCCTGTTACCCTCCTACCTCTTATATATTTTCGCCCTTGAGTCCAGTTTTCCATTTTTGTAGGCTGGGAATACCACAGCTTTTCAGTTTGTTAATAATTAACAATGGAGAGCAGAACAACAGTGTCATTGTAGCATAGAAAAAGAAGATCTAGGAGGGAATTCCTCTGTGCAATATTACAATTCTGTTTACACTGCAGTAATTTACAGGATGAATATCCTTCAGGACTCTTGATGCCTTGATTGAAAAGCCAGTGTACATTTGTCATATACACATACTTATTATTAATTTATGTAATCTTCACATTTACTTTCCATAATTGGTTATATTTTTACTAAGATTAATCAAAATTTCAAAGGATGCACAAGTTTTTTTTACCTTCTTCAGCCTCAGCCATGATATATCATTGCTATCCTCATTTTATATATGAAAAATAATGAATTGTGTTAGACTCTGAAAACAAATCACCTGTTTCTTTATGCACTAAATTAAGTGCATGTTTAAGTTAGCAGTGAGGTCTCATCTCACTCTGGGTTTTTGATGAGGAAACTATTTCCTCTCAACAGTATTTTAATGAATCTCTTCTGCCTGTATCCAGTATATTGGAATGTACATGGTGTTGTTTTTTTTTCAAATTTGGAAAACTAATTCATGACTACTTATTTTCCTAAGTCACCTCTTGCTGACACAGGCATTTGGGAGAATTAGCCTCATGCTGACATAAGAGAACTTTCTTCAGGATAGTAATAAGCATGGAGCTCATCAAACTTCCCAACCCCTTAGAAATATGTATTATTTATATTCAGTCTTTCCTAATTGCAATGTTAACATAAAAAGTAGCAGTAGAAAAAAAGGAGGGAATAAAACCAAGAAAACATTATTTGAAAATCCAAAAACAGTTTAATCCTAACTCCCTCAGGTAGCAGTTTATAGCCCAAATAACTTTATAACTACCGTGTTTCTCCAACAATACGGCCTCCACCAATAGGAAGCCCCACGATGTTTTATTGGCATAAAATCAAATTAAGCCCCTCCCCCCAAATTAAGGCCCATATTAAACATGCAAAATAGGGGGGGAATGGCGGGGGGGACTTACATTTAGGAAGTACTTGCATGCCCGGATATGGTGCTGCCTGCGTTGGTGGGGTACTTCATACCGGGAGACCTTCCGCCACCGTTGCTTTCCCTTCTCCCTTGCTGCCGTGGCATTAGAGGAATGCTGCAGCGTTTGGCACAGCCATGTGTGGCCAGTCAGGGCTCCTCCCTGCAACCGGAGCCCTGAGGAGACACTTGGCTTCAGGCGCTCCTGTCGCTGCCTTCCAAGGGAAGGTGCTTGCCCGAGAGGATCTCTCCTTCTCTCTCTCTCTCTCCCTGCAAGGTCAATGTCTGTGCTGCGGTTGAGGAGGAGGAGGCTGCAGCCATTTCCTTCTGCTTGCTGAGAGGTGAGGAAGCCGCGGCTTTGCAGAGCAAGCAAAGCGCTACTCGCCCGGGTGAGATTTGGGAACGAGGGGCAGGAGGAGGTATGCATACACCCACAGCTCGCTTTCCTGGCTCTGCCGAGCCCACAAAGCTCTGGTGCGGCCCTGGCAGGATGAGTGGAGGGTCCGGTGGGGAGGCGCTCGCTGCCTTGGTGAGAGGTCTGCTGCCGGGAAGGAGGGCCCGCCTGTCAGCTTAGCCTGGGGCGCCCAGCGCAGCCATGCCAGGGGGGGGGATTAAGTCATCCCCCAAAAGACGGTCTAGCCATTTTTTGGGGGGTCAAAAAAAAAATAAGGCCCGGCCTTATAATGTGAGAAACACGGTAGAAAACGTTTATTTTCTTCTGTTTTTTTTCATATCCCATTGAAAAACGGCAACATCAATTACACCAATAAAGTTCAGTGGTGGATAACTTAATTTAGCTTCATAGTTTTGTTGAAGAATCTTTCTAGCTCTCCTATTTTAGGACTCTTTTTCTAAAGAATTTTCATTACCGTTCACTTGAAAATACCTTGTTAGCTTTCCTCAAAATTATTGAATTTGCTAGCTGTTCTAAAATAATATGCAGCAAAATAGCAAACAGCATAGCCTAATAATTAGTTATGTGGATGCAAATATCATAAGAAATCATTGAAAGCTGGTTCTATAGGTCATTACTTTGTGTGATCTGCCTCAGTGTTTATTCCAAGTCTGGTTTTGGGGGATCTGTGCTGGACCAACAACCCTCTGTGACAATTATTGGCCAATTCTATGTAGAAATACTGTATTATCTGATAGCAATATAATGACATTTCTTCTTGGAATCATTGTCATTGATCGATGCCCTTTGTAATGTTTCTCATTGTGCACATCCTGATAATAGCATGAACGTGGCTCATAGAAGAGGAATGGAACATCCTATCTCACACCCAATGCCTCAAGGCAGGAGCCTACTTATTATTAGTCCCCAAGTCCATGATTTGGTACTTTGTACTACTGAATTTTAAATAGAAAAAGAACAGTTACAGAAATCCTTCATATTGAGCTTCATATTGAGCACAAATCATGAATTACTAAATTCATGGTTGATTTTCACTTCTCATCAAGGGTTTAATAATACAGACATAGAAAGTTCCAAATAGAGAAATTGTTGTTTTATTTAAAATTATGTCCTTCCATATTTTTGTTTCAAAGATGATGATAAAGTTTATCCATTTTCTTTTTAAATAGAATGGCTGCATAAATGGAAGCCCAGTAGCGAGCAACTTTCAGATATTCAGCTGGCCTTTTGTGTTCTGTAAACAAGTTTAAATGTGTATATGTTTTTTTCTGCCTAACTGTGGGAAGAGAGGGAATATTTTGCAAGTCTGTGGGTTGCCCTTGGAACAAAAAGATCTCATGGAAAATTGTGCTGCAATATTTTAAATTCGGTCACACTGTCTTAATCTGGAGTAAAAGTAAAGAGAAGCTATTTCAGTAGTAAATCTATTTCGTTCCTTGATTAAGGTTACTTGATATAATGTGTATGAACCTTTTGAAAAAAGAAACTCTACTCAGTTAATTCGGTTCTGGTATTATTATTATAATTAGTTTTATATCATTTCAAATTCTATATTTAAGAAGTTCCCAACTTTTGGAATAGAGACCACATATGAAATTTTGAGGACTGTAAGGGAGGTTGCAGCAGAATGGATTGCCAAAATGGAAGCAGTCAATCACATATATGCATTTACCAGAAGGAAAACTGATGAGTTTGCTCCTCACAGACTTATCTTGCCTCCCTGAATTATCCCCAGTAGCCAAGTTTATCTTTGTCTTTTGCTTGGGCAGGCAGGTTTCTGTGACATTTGCAGACCTAAACACAAAAGTGTGGTGCAACCTCCTCCGCTTCCCCTGCTCCTAAAAATGCCTCTTGAAATTGTGTAGGGTTGAAACTGTGTAAGGCCCATTGGCAGTGACAGAATTACAGATTATGTTGAAGGTTGGTGCTCTGTATAGTGCAAGGGTGGGCAACTATGGCCCCTTTACGACCTGTGGACTTCAACTCCCAGGATTCCTGAGCCAGCCTGGCTCAGAAATTCTGGGAGTTGAAGTCCATAGGTCATAAAAGGGCCATAGTTGCCCAGCCCCATCTTAGTAATATGCTAGCTGCTCTAAATAAATAAATCATGAAAGCAATCAGGTGGGGTACAAAGCCAAGAGAAATTGTTTAAACTATTAACACTGCTGGGTGCTGGCTTGTGATCCAAGCACAGTTTGAAGCAGAACAAGGCTCTGCCCCTGTGAATTATAAGGAGTGTGCAAATACTAAAATATCTTTAAGATATTGCATGAGTGAACAATAAAGCCGAGGTAAAAGAAATACAATATGTATCCACTGCTTGGAGCTACAGTACAGAATTTCTAAAGGATTAATACTGTAGAGAGGTTCTTCAACTGATCTGTACATTTTCAGGATGGACTGAGCCATGGGGAACATTTAATCTTTCTTATGGGAGATTTAAGAGATGAGTTGAGAGCAGAAAGGGGAACAGCTGGAAAATATACTCTCTTGGGAACATGTGAAGGACAATACTTAAATATGGAATTTGAAGGCTACCAATGACCAATTTCCTCTTGATGCTTTTATGGGTCTTAGATAAGGAAAAGAGAAATCATCTTCATTTATCTAAAAAGAAAGTTTGAAACCTTCCCAGGAGAATCTTCTCCAAGCTACATTTGGCATATACTTAGTCATTCAAACATCAGACTCTGTCATGGACATAAGCCTTCTGGGTCAGAAAGAAAAAGATAAGCCCAAGCTAGCTGTATGGCCATAAAAGCAGGAAATGTATTGCATGCCTGCTGGGAGCTGTGTTTGGCTTGGTGGCTACAAGCTAGGCAGGTGGAACTTAGGATGCTTTTGCCATAGAATTCTCCAAAGAACCTGGGTGCCTGAGGGTAGAAAGGAGCAGAATATTTTGAGTTTATCACACCCTCTTGCTATCACGCTCTGATCTGCATGGAACCGTCTCTGAGCAACTGTGGTGCCGATGGAATGCATTACTCATATGCTGTCTAGATCACCTGTACAAAACATGTCTTTCCTTTGCCAGTTAATTTTCCTCCCAGCCATGATGCATGCTTCTTCCATGAACAGATCTTAAGATAAAGGCTTTCAGATCGCACTGAAAAGTTTTCTGTATTGATAGGCAGTTTTTGAAGAAAGAGATTAAGCTGATGAATCTCATTCCCCCACTATGTCTCCTATCTAAATCAGATCAAATCTCTGTGGCTGGCCTTTTTGAGGAAAAGAAATTACATTAGGGAATTCCAATTATGGCACTTTACTGAAATATACAGTTTGGCTGTAAGGAGCCAACAGAAAGAATTAAACATCTGTTCAAAAGGCCTGAAGTATAGATGGGTGCCTGATTGAAAAAATGCCTTTTCAAGCTTTGTTGGAAAAGACGGATCTTTTGTTCTGTTGTCTTAACTTTTGGATCTTGTGTAACCTCTGGACTATTATATTTTATTGCTTTTTTCTTGGCTTAAATCTAATATGGGTTTTGACTTAGGTCTGGAGTAGAAAAAAGTGCACTGCACACATGTTGGAATATCAAGTGAGGTTATATCAGGTAATACAATCTAATACCGTTAAAATGTTCATGAATCAGCAGCCTCTAATCATGCTTTAAGTAAAATAACCAAATGTTCATAATGTTAATGGTGTGTTTTAATTTTCTTTTAATAATGATCTCTTGAAATGGTTTTGCAATGGAAACTAGATCTCAATAGACCACAATACTGTTCACAGATAATCCTCATTTAGTAGCCACAGTTGGGACCAGCAACACCATTGTTAAGCAAAGTAGTTGCTAAATGAGTAATTACAAGACCACAGCTGTGATTTCTGATTCAAGATTGACAAGTCTATTCAGTTTCACATCTTTGTTTTTTTCTTGCCTTCTAACCATTCACCCTGGCACTGGGATAATTAGCAAAAAGGGAATTGGTATTTGTATTTACTTTCATTGTAGAGGAAGAGATTATAAGACACTAAGCAGGAACACACATTGAAAGTAATGCACTGTTGCTGGCTGTTTGCCTAGCCCACTCCCTCATTCCATGCTTCCAGTCAGTTAGGAGACAGAGAAAAATGGTGTGAAACTGGTTAAAGTCTTCTCAGGTACAGGTAGCAGCTGCCAGCCAGCTAATTAAGGTCACAAAGCTGAGCTACTTAACTTGACACTTTTTAGGGAGGGAGAAAATCAGCTCAAGTGAGCTTGTCTAAGCAATCTCTATGCTGGGGTGGGGAGAAAGAAACAAAAACAGTTCTGGCACAGGACATAAGCAAACACATAACCGAGAAACTGAAGAGGTAAATGTGTGCCTTGATCACAAAATTATTTTTTCAGCCCATCTTAACTCTGAATAGCTGCTGCATGAAGCAATCAATAAATGAAGTCTACCTGTATAACCACTTTAAGTTGATAGTCCTGCTGTGCTGATTACACATACTTTTGGCCAAGGCAAAAAGTTTCATTTTTTTGAATGCAGACACAGAGCAATGAATGAATGAGCAAGAAGGAAGGTGGAAGGGCAGTTCTTTGCAGCTCTATCTCTCCATTAAGTAGCGGCTCGGCTTGATTACTCTTTGCCTTCTGATTGAGAAGCACCTAGTGCTCCCTAGTCAATGAAAAAGGACAGAGGATGATTTCATTCATCCATTTAGACATATCCATTTTAAACACTTTTGGTAAAGACGTCACAATATTTATTTACCAGAACTACAGTGATGTACAACATTCAGATTAACTAAAATTATAATTAAATAGTATGACACACAAATTAATAAAAAAACATTTCTGATGTTTCAATGATTCTATACTGATCAATCTCCAAAGCCATTCTGGAAATGAAAGGTTTTGAAAATAAGAGCTCCATCATCTCATATGGGAAGGGATCCTCAACAGATCTTCTCAATTCATCTAAACTTGGTAGGCTGAATCTCTCTGGGAAAGCTGCTCACTTCGGGTATTATCCCACATCATTGTAGTTGTGCTTTTAAAGTTGTAGCAACGTTTCGGCAGAATCTCATCTGC
>BLBF01000032.1:33315667-33336058 GCA_015471245.1 Laticauda colubrina
TCAGTGGTGGGATTCAATTTTTTTTTTTACTACCAGTTCTGTGGGCGTGGCTTGATGGGCATGGCAGGGGAAGGATACTGAAAAATCTCCAGTCAGAGGTGGTATTTGCAGGTTCTCTGAACTACTCAAAATTCTCCAGAATTACTACCAGTTCTCCAGAACTAGTCAGAACCTGCTAAATATCACCTTTGGGTGAACTGTACGGTTTATGTATTTATTTCATCATACAATATTTATAAGGACATCCATCTCATAGATTTAAGGGCCTGTCACATTGGCGGACAGATGCAAAACGTTTGTAAAAAGGACACAGCGGACGAGCAAAATGTTCCATCCATTGTTGTCTGCTCTCAAAAGTGCCCCGAATTTGCATAACCAGAGCGGACAACAACGGAAAGGAACGGACGGGGGGAGGACATAGCCAGGATGTAAAGCGGATACTCCACGGAAGCCTAGCGGATGGAAGTGGATGGGAGCGGATGGCACATCCGCAGGGCTTCCGGGGGAGCACAGCGAAGCGGACGCGCAACAGAAGGAACGGATGCAGAGCGGATGCCGAGCAGATGAAGCGGATGCAGAGCGGAAGCCTAGCGGATGCCGAGCGGATGCCTAGCAGATGCCTTGTGGATACCTAGCGGATGCAAAGCATTCACTGCACATGCGGGGAGGATGCATTGCATCAGCCCCACAGATATAAAGGGAAGCAGCTCTCAAGCAGGTCACCATTCAGAGGAAAGACCTGCTGCCAGACACAGCTCCAGCCAGCCAGCCAGCCAGCCAGCCAGCCAGCCAACAACCATGGGGAAGAAGAGAAAGCCCCTGCCATCTGCTGCCAGCCCTGGCAAGAGGAACTGGGACACCATCCCACCCCCTGGCCCTGACTCTGCTTCTGCTGGGGCTTCTGCTGCTCGGGCTGACTCTTCTGGTGCTGGAGCTTCTGCTGGAGCTGCTCCTGGTGCTGGGGTTTCTGCTGGTGCTTACTGTGCTGGTGCTGGTGCTTCTGTTGGTGCTTACTCTGCTGGTGCTGCTCCTGTTGCTGGGGCTTCTGTTGGTGCTTACTCTGCTGGCGCTGTTCCTGGTGCTGGTGCTTCTGCTGGTGCTTACTCTGCTGGCGCTGCTCCTGGTGCTGGTGCTTCTGCTGGGGCTTACTCTGTTGGTGCTGCTCCTGGTCCTGCTGGTGCTCCTGGTCCTGCTGGTGCTCCTGGTGCTGCTGGTGCCGCTGGTGCTGCTGGTCCTGCTTTTGCTGCTACTGTTGTTGCTGCTGTTGGTGGTGGTGGTATGGAGGAGCAGCCCCTACAACCTCGAAGCCCCTCTGATGAGGGCCCAGATGACCCTGCCAGAGGGAGGAAGAGGCATACGCATGAACGGGAGAGGAGGCAATACTCCATTGAAGAGGAACATGAGGATGAGGTGCTGGAGTGGCTGAGGGAGAACGAGTATCTATGGTGGAAGGGACACAGGCTCTATCGAGACACCAAAAGGAAGCAGGCTGCTTGGAGAGAGAAGGCGGAGAGCCTGATCTCCACTTCGGAGGTGCTCCTTGGCTGGTGGAAGCACATGCACACCTGATATGGGAAGCTGAACCTCAAGAAATCTGGCCAGGCCACGGTCAAGCTGACGGACCGAGAGACCTACGTGATGGCCAAGTGCAGCTTCTTGGAGGGTGAGATCCGCCACCAAGGAGGAGCTCCTTTCACAACCCTCTCTCTCAGGCAGCCCACAGAGAGCCAGTCCTCTTTTGGCCAAGAGTCAGCTCCTGTGTCCAGGCAGGTATCTCTGGAGCATGCCACGACGGAGACCCCCCTGACAGCTGCACTCCCCATGGCGGAGTGTGTGGAGGACCCCCTGATGCAGTGGGAACAAGGAGAGGGCACTTCCACCAGAGAACAACCCACATCCACCCCCAGCTTCACCTCCACAGAAAGCAGGAAGAGAGCCAGACCGGAGGGGCAGAGCCACACTGTCCTGCTGGAGATCAGGGACACCATAGGCAGCAGCATAGATCTCCTCTCTCAGCTGGTACATACCGAAATCCCATCCTCCAACCGCAAGCCCTTCCTCACCTACGTCAACCATACCCTCATGAACATGTCGGAATCACAGTACCAGGTGATCAAGGACAGGATCACCGGTCTTCTGCACAACCCTCCAGACCCAGCTGAACCTGCTCTGACCCAGTCCAGGTCTGCTCCTCCACCCAGGAGATGTCACTGCCCTTCCAAGGCTTTCCACAGGCCCTCACCTACCAAGGCTACGGCTACCAGGAGTTCCAGCAGCACAGGCAGCCCTTCCCAGTCCAGGCACAGGTACATCGAATGCCACCGGTGCCACCGATGCCACTGATGCCACCGGTGCCACCCACGGCACCAATGCCACCCATTCCACAGATGCCACCGATGTCACCGATGCCACCGACACCACAGATGCCACCCACGCCTCACCTCGCTCAGCTGCAGACCAGACATACCCACTACACTGCTCCTTCCTCCACCCCACAGCCAAGCCCGGCCTCAGAACATCTGTCATCGGTATTGGGGCTGACACCCCATGTCCTGGAGGAAGGGGCTCTGAACATCACAGGACTGAGCCAGCTCTCTGAGAGCTTCCTCCACACACCATCCCCTGTTGTCCTCTCGGGGCCAGGCACCCCAATGACGCCTCAGACCAGCACTCCAGCAGCAGCCACCTCCACAGCACCTGGACCCTTCACCCCTGAGACTGGGCACGCCTCAGAGTGACTAAGAAGAGTTCCAGAGACTGGGTTGCTACCTGTTGACCCTATCTTTGCTTGGGACACTTGGGTCATTTTGCTTTTACAGCTTGTTATTAACAAAGATTATCTTTGCTTCACACACTTGCTTCATTTATTTTAGTAAATAAAGTCTTGGTGGAAACTTTTAGAAATGGTTTAAGCCTTTGCATGCTTGTGTGATGGGTTAAGATAGCAGTGGGATGGGCAGGGATACCTTTGGGATGGGTAATAGCTGTGGGATGGGCAGGGATACCTGTGGGATGGGCAGGGATAACTTTGGGATGGGCAGGGATAACTTTGGGATGGGTAATAGCTGTGGGATTGATAAACCTCCAGTGCAAGCATAGTGGGACAATATGGTCCACCCCCCCAGGTGCCACACCTATGGCCCTTTATTATCAATAACAATGTAATCATTGATCCACACATTTCAACATAAACACAACTCTTTATTAAATGCCCTGTTCATTGTAGGCCCACTCAACATACATGGCCCAATCTCATCAGTGTGATGAGACAGGCTGAAGGAAGCATCCATTAAGCATCTATCATCCTGTTTTGCCACTCCACTGCTCCAGCTGGGGAGTTGCACCAGTGTCTCAGGAGGTTGCTTCTTCCCTTCACGTGAAGCTCTGTTGGGGCCTTGCACATCCACAGTGTCTATCAGGTTTCGCCCTTGCCTCCATTCCCCAGGCTCCATGTCCCCATTGCCTTGTTGGAGGTCCACGAGCCTGTTCTGCAACACTGGGTAGCAAACTTCCACGATGCTCCTCACAGTCTGTGGGTGATGCTGCATGGTGGTGAGAAGTACCTGGAACCTGTTGGCCAGGATGCCAAAGGCGTTCTCCACCACCCGCCTTGCCCTGGACAGCCTGTAGTTGAAGATCCTCTCTTCACGGGTGAGGCATCTGGAGATGTAGGGCTTCATGAGGTAGATTCTGAGGGAGAAGGCGTCATCCCCCATGATGAAGTAGGGCACATCTTGTGCGTCGTTGGGCAGGGGGTCTGGATCTGGGAAGCCCATGATGAGGTTGCGTTCCAGCCCCTCCTTGAGGTGACTGGTGTTGTATACCTGGGCATCTGAAGCTGACCCATTGCCTGAAGCATCGATGTACATGAACTTGTAGTCAGCATCGACCATGGCGAAGAGGATGATGCTGAAGAAGCCCTTGTAGTTGAAATAAGTGGAACCCGACTTGGCTGGAGCTTTGCAGGCCACGTGCTTGCCATCTATGGCTCCAACGGTATGAGGGAAGTTCCACCTCTGATACCACTGCTCTGCAACTTTCTTCCAGCCTTCTTCAGTGGAGAGGCACTGGAGGAGCTCCTCCAGGTATTCTTCAATGATGGCCTGCACCACTTCTCTGACCACAATGCTGATGGTGTTGTGTGGCACCCTCCAGCCATACTGCATGCTCCTGTATGTGGTCCCTGAGGCCAGGTGGCACAGAGTCAGTGCCACCTTGAGACCAGGGTCCAGGCTGGGCCAGAAGTTGGTGCTCTGCTTGGTCAACCTGGGTCTTAGTTGCTCCACAACTTCGTCAAACAGGGTTGGAGGCATCCTCATGAAGTTCTGGAATGCATGAGGGTCTTCGTTCCTCAGCTCCACCATCAGCTTGTTATACAGTCCATATTCTGCTCTTCTGGCGATCCATCTTCGGACCCAGACACTTCTTGGCCTCCTCCTTTTCATTACGTAGAACAGGTGAAAGAGCCTGTAGATGGCTTCGCACTGTTGTAGAATGATGGTGTCTACCAAAAGGAGTGTGTGATGATCCATGGTGGAGATGATGGGATGCTGTGGAAGAGCAAGAGCCAGATGAAGGCTGTAGAGGTCTGCACCGCAGGGCTGCTGGACTGAAAATGAAATCCAGGTGAGTTCCTCCCCCTTTTAATGGGAAATATAGGTTTTCCTCTCGGTGTCCTTTTGCATCCTCTAGACATCCTTCATATATCCTAAATATCCAAGATAGGTCCCCTCTGCGAACGTTTTTTCCGTTTTAATGCTTTGCATGCAAGCTGCATCCGCTTTCATCCTTTCTCCGTCTGTGCTACTAACACTTTGTGTCCATTCCGCGTCTGTTTTGCTTCCTCCCTGTGTCCGTTTTCTGCTGGAGCGGATGCGAGTTGCGTGGATGCGCAGCGGATGCCTAGCGGATATAGCGGATGCGTAACGGATGACGAGGGATGTAGAACGGATGTTCCCTGTGTGCATTGCAGATGCAGAACAGACGCGTTGGATACTTTTTCCGCTCAAAAAGTTTTGTGCAGCTCAAAACTTTTTGAGCGGATGAAATGTCAGTAGATGGATGCTGGACGGATAGAGAGTATGAAAAACGGACACAGTGAGTAAAGATCGGAACCATCGCGTTAACCAACGGATGGCAAGCGTTTCTCTCCGTTTTACATCCTCTTTCCATCCGTTGATGCTGTGTGACAGGGGCTTAAGTGTTTAAATTAAAAACAGATCTTAGTTTTGACTGTATATTCATTTGCTTTAGATCTTTATGAAATTTATCCAATATTATAAGTGAATAATATATTGTTTGTTTCAAATGTCTGTAATAAACACACACACACACACACACACATATATACTATGTCAGACAGATAGATAGACAGATAGATAGAGAGACAGATACATTTGAAATAATATATCTGTTACTTACTGTTATACATTTGAAAAATGCATGTGAGTCTCTAGGTAATGCTTTACTGAGGTTTTAAATATTTTAATTATTATATGAAGTGTGACTACAATCTGTTATGTGTATCTCTCTCTCTCTGTCTCTATAGATAAATAGATAGACAGACAGATAGATAGTATATGTGTTGTTCACACACTTATAGAAATACTCTTTTCAGTTTGTTATACATGTATATATTCTTCTATAGCTGATTGTCATAACCATTTTTATAAGTGATTGATTCATTACAGTACTTTTTTAACTTCAGGAGTTTTCTAGAAACACAATTGATTGGATGTGTTGCTTCATTATTTATTCAGAAATCAAAGCTAAGGCTTTCCAAAACAACAACAACCCAGAACAGAACAGAAGCAGGAAATGACTTGTTTAAATTTGTTTCTTAAAATGAACCCCAGTCAAGAGACTTTCACCAGATTTCAGTTTTGCCAATAAAATGTCCATAGTATTATATATATTAAACACACAATGAAATAAGCAATAAATAATTAACTAAAAATCATAAAAACAAGCATCCAAAAAAACAAAGATGAATTAAAAACTCCCTTTGGCCTTATGAAATAGAAACTGTTCAAATCTCCTTTATATATTTGGAGCTAAAACAAGTATCAGATGGAAAATCCATTTGAAAACTATTACCGTATTGACATTAAGAATGATCTTCAGATGTAATCTTTGATCTTTGATGTACTGGGAGGGAATTGAGATTTTGCAGTATCTTTCCTCTGCCATGCCCACCAAGCCACACCCACAAAACCAGTAGTAAAAAAAATTGAATCCTACTACTGCTTTGGGTGTTTTAGAAAATAGCTTGACCCCTTCCTCTTGATTTCATTGAGGACCACATCAGAATTGTGTTTGACCTTGAGCTGGGTGTGGCCAGGTTAGACATGGCCAGCTCAACATCACTCATGTCGGGGACACCTGTGGTGACCTGATTGCTCTGCCAGCAAAAACGGGCTCCCAAGCTCCATTTTCAGCTGTGACAGCCTCCTGCAACCCTCTGCCAGTGAAAACGAGCTTGAGAAAGCTGCCTGTGGCCAGGACAGCCCCACAGGCCAAATCTAAGCACCCATAGGCCAGATTTGGCCCTGGGCCTTGAGTTTGATACCCCTGGTCTAGTAGAAAGCATAGATTATATATCTGTGGAATTAGATCCCTCTACAATTTTGTGTTCCCAAATTTTGCCATGTGTCATAATGTATTGGGTCAGTCACGCACAATTTAGCAGTACATCTATTCTTGGATGAATATAAGCACATAACTTGCCAAATGGCATTATTTTCAAGGGTGACAAAGAAATTTCATGCAGGGTTTTGAAAAAGAAGTGTCAGCTGGCTGTAATAACTATTATTTTGAATAGACTAATTTTTAAGGATTTATTTTAGCTTTGTTATGTGTGTGAAACAATTGGAAAGCTTAATTGCTAACATTTTAGGTCTATGCTGTAAATATTTGGTTTTTATTTATCTACTGTACTTTTGGTATGCAAATGCAAATGAATATTTTGCTTTCTATAATTCTGAATGAAACAAATTCATTTTGTTTATGAATACTTTAAAAAACATATTATTATAAGATAAATAAGCCAGTTTGGTCAAGTGGTTGAGGCACCAGGCTAGAAAAGAAACTGTGAGCCTTAGCCATGAGAGCCAGCTAGGTGAGCTGGTCCAGTCAATCACTCTCAGCCCAACCCACCTCACAGGGTTGTTGTGGTGGGGAAAATAGGAGGAGAGAGCTGTGTTGAATATGTTTGCCACCAGAGGTGGTATTCAGCAGGTTCTAACCAGTTCTGGAGAACTGGTAGTGGAAATTTTGAAATTCTGGAGAACTGGTAGTGGAAAGTTTGGAGAGTCGGCAAATTCTACCTCTGACTGCAGATTTTACAGTATCCTTCCCCTGCCACATCCACCAAGCCACACCCACAGAACCGGTAGTAAAAAATTGAATCCCACTACTGTTCGCTGCCTTGTGTTATTTATAAAAATAATAAAGGTAGGATATATCAACAAACAAACAAAGTCCCAACTGCAGGCAAAGATCTCTTGCATAACTGATGCTGTGACCCTCAAAATGTTTATGCAAGAGTTTTTTGTTGCTTTACTAGGGGGATTTCCCCCCTCCCAAAAAAGACCATTTTCTGCGAAAGCCAATTGATAATTTTGGCTCAAGTACAAATTATTTTCACAAAGGTGTCCAATCAATGTAATTCTCACTTGCTGAGAACAAGGTGTATCCAATGCCCATTTTCAGTCTCTCTGAAAGATTTAATGCATGAGTGGAGCCGCACAGCATGGGCGAATAGATGGAAGGTTAAATAAACTATCTCTAGCTCTCCTAGCAAGTTGGTTAGTTGAACATTCTCAGATCCCATTCTGTCCTTTTCTGTCTTGAAGGTAATTTATTAATGGGGAAGGGGGCTGGGAAAAACTGTGTGAAGAGGTCACATTCCAATCATATCCCCCTGTCACCTTATCTCTGCTCTGTCAATTAGCCCTAGGTGAAGTAAAACAGAGTCAATTTATCATTCAGTGAAAACTTAGAATGCTGGAATTCTTCCTTTCCCTCCCTCATCCATTCTTCCCCAAACTCCCTCTGTATTACTTCAATTAAATGTCTAAAAGGAGATCTGCAAATAGTATGTCTAAATTGTTCAGATAAATGGCTTATAATAACCCGTTAACTCAAAATGGGTCCAGAAAAGAGAAAAACCGTGGCACACAGAGCTTACTTTTGAATAGACATGTATAGGATAGCGCTCAAATACAGATGTTAGTGATATTTTAAAAATAATATTAACATACCTTCATATGTGTCTTCATGGTATGTCATTTTTGGGCATAAGCAACATTATGCAAAGAGTGGAAAAAGAACAAAGAAATAGCCAAATAAAAGCATGAAGTCAGAAAAAGAAAATACAGAGATCTGGTTTCACTAATCCCACACCTTTGTAAATTATTCTTGTTTCCACCAAATTCATATTTGCTTCATCCATTGCCTTTTGTTCTTAACATTTTCCATCCCTCCCTTTTAAGCCATACATCATCTCCTTCCAGCCACAGTGTTCTCAATTTCCCCCTTCCATTTCACCCATTTTTTTCTTTGTATATTTGATTTGTAATCTAATCTTCATTCATTTTAAAGATGAGGAAACCAGTCAAAACAATTATTTCATTATGGTCAGTCACTTCACATTTCTTTATCACCTATTCATTTAAGCCCATGTCACACTGCACCAACGGATGGAAAGAGGATGTAAAATGGAGAGAAACACTGGCCATCTGTTGGTTAACGCGATTCATCCGTTCTGTAGTCACTGCCTCCGTTTTTCATTCTCTCTATCTGTCCAGCATCTGTTGACTGATGTTCCATCCGCTCAAAAGGTTTTGAGCTGCTCAAAACTTTTTGAGCGGAAAATGTATCCAACGCATCCGTTCTGCATCCGCAATGCATACAGGGAACATCCGTTCTACATCCGTCGTCATCTGTTACGTGTCCGCTATATCCGCTAGGCATTCGCTGCGCATCCGCGCAACTCAAATCCGCTCCAGCGGAAAAGGGACACAGGGAGGAAGCGAAACGGACGTGGAACGGACACAAAGCATTAGTAGCACAGACGGAGAAAGGATGAAAGTGGATGCAGCTCGCATACAAAGCATTTAAAACGGAAAAAACATTCGCAAAGGGGACCTATCTCGGATATTTAGGATGTCTGCAGGATGCCGAGAGGATGCAAAAGGACACATAGTGGAAAATCTATATTGCCTATAAAAAGGGGGAGGAACTCACCTGGATCTCACTTTCAGTCCAGCACCCCTGCGGTGCAGACCTCTGCAGCCTTCATCTGGCTCTTGCTCTTCCACAGCATCCAGTCATCTCCACCATGGATCATCACAGACTCCTTTTGGTAGACACCATCGTTCTGCAACAGTGCGAAGCCATCTACAGGCTCTTTCAACTGTTCTACGGGAAGAAAAGGAGGCGTCCAAGAAGTGTCTGGGTCTGAAGATGGATTGGGAGAAGAGCAGAGTACGGATTGTACAACAAGCTGATGGTGGAGCTGAGGAACGAAGACCCTCGTGCATTCCAGCACTTCATGAGGATGCCTCCAGCCATGTTTGACGAAGTTATGGAGCGGCTGAGACCCAGGTTGACCAAGCAGAGCACCAACTTCTGGCCCAGCCTGGACCTGGGGCTCAAGGTGGCACTGACTCTGTGCCACCTGGCCTCAGGGACCACCTACAGGAGCATGCAGTACGGCTGGAGAGTGCCACACAATACCATCAGCATTGTGGTCAGAGAAGTGGTGCAGGCCATCATCGGAGAATACCTGGAGGAGCTCCTCCAGTGCCTCTCCACTGAAGAAGGATGGAAGAAAGTTGCAGAGCAGTGGTATCAGAGGTGGAACTTCCCCCACACCGTTGGAGCCATAGATGGGGAGCACGTGGCCTGCAAAGCTCCAGCCAAGTCGGGTTCCACTTATTTCAACTACAAGGACTTCTTCAGCATCATCCTCTTCACCATGGTCGATGCTGACTACAAGTTTATGTACATCGATGCTTCAGGCAACGGGTCAGCTTCAGATGCCCAGGTATACAACGCCAGTGACCTCAAGGAGGGGCTAGAATGCAACCTCATCATGGGCTTCCCAGATCCAGACCCCCTGCCCAACAACACACAAGATGTGCCCTACTTCATCGTGGGGGATGACGCCTTCTCCCTCAGAACCTACCTCATGAAGCCCTACACTTCCAGACTCCTCACCCGTGAAGAGAGGATCTTCAACTACAGGCTGTCCAGGGCAAGGCGGGTGGTGGAGAACGCCTTTGGCATCCTGGCCAACAGGTTCCAGGTACTTCTCACCACCATGCAGCATCGCCCAGAGACCGTGAGGAGGATCGTGGAAGCTTGCTGCATCCTGCACAATCTCATGCGCACCCGCTACCCAGTGTTGCAGAACAGGCTCGTGGACCTCCAATAAGGCAATGGGGACATGGAGCCTGGGGAATGGAGGCAAGGGCGAAACCTGATAGACACTCTGGATGTGCAAGGCCCCAACAGAGCTTCACGTGAAGAGAAGAAGCAGCGCAACCTCCTGAGACACTGGTGCAACTCCCCAGCTGGAGCAGTGGAGTGGCAAGACAGGATGATAGATGATTAATGGATGCTTCCTTCAGCCTGTCTCATCACACGGATGAGATTGGGCCATGTATGTTGAGTGGGCATACAATGAACAGGGCATTTAATAAAGAGTTGTATTTATGTTGACATGTGTGGATGATTGATTACATTATTATTGATAATAAAGGGCTATAGGTGTGGCACCTGGGTGGGTGGACCATACAGTCCCACTATGCTTGCACTGGAGGTTTATCTATCCCATAGCTATTACCCATCCCAAAGGTATCCCTGCCCATCCCACAGGTATCCCTGCCCATCCCACAGCTATTACCCATCCCACTGCTATCCTTACCCTTCCCACAAGCATGCAGAGGCTTAAACCATTTCTAAAAGTTTCCACAAAGACTTTATTGACAAAAATAAATGAAGCAAGTGTGTGAAGCAAAGATAATCTTTATTAATAACAAGCTGTAAAAGCAAAAATAAAGTCAACAGGTAGCCACCCAGTCTCTGGCACTCTTCTTGGTCACTCTGAGGCGTGCCCAGTCTCAGGGGTGAAGGGTCCAGGTGCTGTGGAGGTGGCTGCTGCTGGAGTGCTGGTCTGAGACACTACTGGGGTGCCTGGCCCTCAGAGGACAACAGGGGACAGTGTGTTGAGGAAGCTCTCAGAGAGCTGGCTCAGCCCCGTGATGTTGAGAGCCCCTTCCTCCATGACATATGTGTCATTGGGTGTCAGCCGATGACAGATGTCGTGAGGCTGGGCTTGGCTGTGGGGTGGAGGAAGGAGCAGTGTAGTGGGGCTGTCTGGTCTGCAGCTGGGTGAGGACTGGCATCAGTGGCATCGGTGGTGTGGGTGGCATTTGTTGCGTGGCTGGCATCTGTGGCATGGGTGGCATCTGTGGCACCGGTGGCGTCCAATGTACCTGTGCCTGGACTGGGAAGGGCTGCTGCCTGTGTTGCTGGACCTACTGGTAGCCGTAGCCTTGGTAGGGGAGGGCCTGTGGAAAGCCTTGGAAGGGCAGTGACATCACCTGGGGTGGAGGAGCAGGCCTGGACTGGGTGGGAGCATGTTCATCTTGGTCTGGAGGGTTGTGAAGAAGATCGGTGATCCTGTCCTTCACCACCTTTTACTGGGGTTCCGACATGTTCATGAGGGTCTGGTTGACGTAGGTGAGGAAGGGCTTGCAGTTGGAGGATGGGGCATCGGTGTGTACCAGCTGAGAAATGAGATCTACGCTGCTCCTGATGGTGTCTCTTATCTCCAGCAGGACAGTGTGGCTCTGCCCTTCTGGTCTGCCTCTCTGACTTTCTGTGGAGGTGGAGCTGGGGGTGGATGCGGGTTGGGCTGTGGTGGAAGTGCCGTCTCCTTTCTCCCACTGCGTCAGGGGGTCCTCCATGCGCTCCGCCATGGGTAGTGCAGCTGTCGGGGGGGTCTCCGTCGTGGCACGCTCCACAGATACCTGCCTGGACACAGGAGCTGACTCTTTGCCAGAAGAGGACTGGCTCTCAGCAGGCTGCCTGAGAGAGAGCTGCACTTGGCCATCACATAGGTCTCCCGGTCCGTCAGCTTGACCGCGGCCTGGCCAGATTTCTTGAGGTGCAGCTTCCCGTACCAGGTGTTCATGTGCTTCCACCAACCGAGGAGCACCTCTGAAGTGTAACCCAGGCTCTCCGCCTTCTCTCTCCAAGCAGCCTGCTTCCTTTTGGTGTCTCGATAGAGCCTGTGTCCCTTCCGCCAAAGATATTAATTCTCCCTCAGCCACTCCAGCACCTCCTCCTCATGTTCCTCTTTGATTGTGTATTGTCTCCTCTCCCGTTCACGCATCTGCCTCTTCCTCCCTTTGGCAGGGCCATATGGGCCCTCATCAGAAGGGCTTCGAGGTTGTAGGGGCTGCTCCTCCACACCACCACCACCAGCAGCAGCAACAACAGTAGCAGCAAAACCAGGACCAGCAGCAGCAGCAGCAGCAGCAGCAGGACCAGGAGCACCAGCAGCACCAGCAGCACCAGCAGCACCAGCAGGACCAGGCGCATCAGCAGGACCAGGAGTACCAGCAGGACCAGGAGCAGCGCCAGCAGATTAAGCACCAGCAGAAGCACCAGCACCAGGAGCAGTGCCAGCAGAGTAAGCACCAGAAGAAGCACCAGCACCAGGAGCAGTGCCAGCAGAGTAAGCACCAGCAGAAGCACCACCACCAGAAGCAGCATCAGCAGAAGCCCCAGCACCAGAAGTGCGAGCCCGGGCAGCAGAAGCCCCAGCAGAAGCAGAGTCAGGGCCAGGGGGTGGGAGGGTGGCCCTGTTCCTCTTGCCAGGGCTGGCAGCAGATGTCAGAGGCTTCCGTTTCTTCCCCATGGTTGTTGGGTTGCTGGCCGGCCGGCTGGCTGGCTGGCTGGCTGACTGGCTGGCGGGCCAGCTGTGTCTGGAAGCAGTTCTTTCCTCTGAATGGTGACCTGCTTGCGAGCTGCTTCCCTTTATATCCGCGGGGCTGACGCAATGCATCCTCCCCGCATGTGCAGTGAACGCTAGGCATCCGCTAGGCTTCCGCTAGGCTTCTGCTCTGCATCCGCTTCATCCGCTCGGCATCCGCTCTGCATCCGC
Organism: Laticauda colubrina; assembly: GCA_015471245.1. Taxonomy (NCBI): domain Eukaryota; kingdom Metazoa; phylum Chordata; class Lepidosauria; order Squamata; family Elapidae; genus Laticauda; species Laticauda colubrina. The sequence continues at coordinate 33,328,845 of BLBF01000032.1, forward strand.
TCTTTCCATTCCGCGTCCGCTTTGCTGTGCTCCCCCGGAAGCCTTGCGGATGTGCCATCTGCTTCCATCCACTTCCATCCACTAGGCTTCCATGGAGCATCCGCTTTCCATCCGCCCTACGTCCTCCCTCTGTCTGTTCCTTTCCGTGTTGTCCGCTCTGGTTATGCAAATTCGGGGCACTTTTGAGAGTGGATAACAACGGATGGAACATTTTACTCGTCCGCTGTGTCCTTTTTACAAACGTTTTGCGTCCGACAGCCAGTGTGACAGGGTCTTTAGACACAATCTGTTCTTTTAGCACATGTAATGCTTAACTACGCCAAGCCTGTTGGATTCATCTTATTTCTCTCTCCTTGACACATACAACTCTCACTTTTATAGGCAGAGGTGAATTCATTTTTTCCCTTTTTTTGACAAACTTCTGAAAGAAGAAAGCAGCATTTGTAATCTTAAAATTTCTCAATTTCCCCAGTAAACTCTCAGGTAAACATTGAGGTATTGAGGTATTTGAGGTATTGTATGATATTGATCTATTTGCGGTAATGTTTCACCATTTATGCACAACTGTTATTATTATAACAACTGTTATTATTCACTCTATATTCTTTGTTGAATACAATTATCTTTCATTTGTTTTTGTTTTCTTTTTATCATGTTATAAATCTTGATACATTGTGTTGTTTTGGTCCAGTGGAGAAAAGAAAAAAAGCATTCTATCAATATTAATTACAATTTAGGACATCAATATTATAAACATGAAATTATTTGACTTTTTCACCCAAAGTTGAGCATCACATTGAAAAATTGAATTGCTTTGAATTGTGTCAAGGGCTTTGTTGTATGATAAAGGTTTTGATCTTAAGCTGATTATTTGGTATTAAAGTCTCCATTGTATTGTTATTCAGTATATCAATAGATTAGGTAGATAGATAAAGCAAATTTAAGAAGAAATATCAAAAAGTAGAAAAAAAGGGGAAAATGAAAAAAAAACAATTGGTTTTCTGTTTTCCCCTTTTTGTACATCTGCTAATTTGTAATGTTTGTAGGCATTTAGACTCCCTTTGGAGTCAAAGGGATTTCAGTGATACAAGTGATTTTATTTTGCCATTTATATATTCATTTATTTGCTTGTATTCCACCTTTATTATTTTTACAAATAATTCAAGACAGCAAACATATCCAATACACCTTCTTCCTTGTTTTTCTCCACAACAATAATTTTGTGAAGTGACTTGAGCTGAGAAAGAGAGTAACTGGCCCAAAGTCACCCAGCTTTCATGGCTAAGACGGGACTAGAACTCACAGTCTGATGATTTCTAGGCTAACCACTAGATCAAACTGGCAATGCTATATGAAGTACGGTAATAATTCTTAAATTTGGTTAAAATTCTGTTGTGAATATATACTGTTAGTTTTGCCACTGCTGCATATTATTTACATTAATGTTCTCAATCAAATGTTGTCAGAAATATATCTTTCTTCAAGCGCAGAACAAAATTAATTCTTGCTGCCATGTTGTCTAAGGAATTCTGGGAGTTGAAGTCCATATAAAACCTTTTCTATTTTGCTTTGGGAAAGCTTTAAGTACATATCCAGATATACGTAGATAATTCTCAACTTACCACCATGGCAACTGGCATGAATTTATGATGGTTACAGTGTCCCATGGTCATTTGATGACCTTGTGCAATCTTCAGACAAGCAAAGTCAATAGGGAAGCCAGATTCATTTAAAAACAGTGTTACTAACTTAACAATTGCAGTGATTCATTTAACATCTGTGGCAAGAAAGGTCATAAAATGGGGGCAAAACTCACTGTGTCGCTTAGTAACAGAAATTGTGATTGTAAATTGAGGACTACTTATAACTGATAATTGGTAAGCTTTGCAATCTGGTGATTCAAATCACTGTCAATATGTTATCAAAAAGTAAAGTACAACCTGTTTCAAAAGTAGCAATTTCCTCCAGTGCCCAGGGAGAAAAAAGAAGAAAATGACTGGTTTCTGAAATCCTGACCTATTATTTCCGGGCTCTGGCCAAACTGAGATTACCATCAGCCCAAGTAGTAAAGTTTAAAGATACCATCTGTCTCCAGATTTCAGCTAATTATTTTAGTCCTTCCTAACTCATAAACATGCTTAAACTCAAGCTTTCACTTTATCTGTTTGACTAATTGACGTTAGGCAGTCACACAGGATCTGATAACCTCTGTTTTGTACAGAAGCAGCTTGATTTGTGGAAAAGGATTTGTGAGGTTTGTTATCCACAACATTTGGTTATTTGCCTATCTTGGATTATTGGAGTTATTTAATTGCATTTCTGGGTAGTACTGTTCCTTTCAGTTGCACAGTTGTGCTTCAAATTTCCTAGGAAACCAAAAAAGGGGGGATTCCCCATATATTTGAAACAAATGTTTCTTTGTTTAGAAAGTATGGCTCCCAGCCTTGGACTGCAGAAATCTTGACAAAAATTAAATGCCAGTAAAAGTGTTTTATGTATCTACTTGCTGCCATCTTGTGTCTGTCCCTATTTTTATAGCTGAGATGAGAAGTGCAATCAGAAATCATACTGCTATCTTATAAAAATGATAAGAGATGTAAAAGAATTTTTTAAAAACTAAATTTGAGATGATGATTATGATCATGAATGCACTGGCTTTCTTAATCATGCATTCAAGGTTGCTGTGTGAAAGGCAAAAGAAGAGTGATCATCTACCTAGAATAAGACCAACGTTTAGAATGTGAGGCACACATGACCCTCTAGGTGTTACTAAATCCCATTAAAGTTGAGGGAAGCTGAGAGATGTAGTTTATACAGATAATCAGAGTTGGAAGGGAGTAGTCCAACCCCCGCTCAAGCGGGAGACCTTACACCATTTCTGACAAATGGCAGTCCAATCTCTTCTTGAAAGTCTCCACTGATGGTGCTCCTACAACTTCTGAGGGCAAGCTGTTCTATTGGTTGATTGTTCTCACTGTTAGAAAGTTTCTCCTTGTTTCCAGGTTAAATCTCTCCTTGTTCAGTTTCCATCCATTATTCCTTGTCTGGCCTACAGGAGCTTTAAAAAATAGCTTGACCCTTCCCTCCCTGTGGCAGCCCCTCAAATATTGGAAGACCACTATCATGTCTCCTCCAGTCCTTCTCTTTACTAGACTAGCCAAGCCCAGTTTCTGTAACCGTTCATTGTATGTTTTAGCCTCCAGTCCCCTAATCATCCTCGTTGCTCTTCTCTGTACTTTTTCTAGAGCCTCAACATCTTTTTTATAATGTAGTGACCAAAACTAGATGCAGTACTCTAGGTGTGGTCTTACAAAGGCTTTATAGAGTGGTATTAGTACCTCCCTTGATCTTGACTGTATCCTTCTGTTAATACAACTTAGGATTGTATTAGCTTTTTTGACGGCGGCTGCACACTGCTGGTTCATATTTAGGAGTCCACTAAGACTCCAAGATCCCTCTCACAATTACTTCTATCGAGCCTGGTTTCACCCAGTCTATATGTGTACTTTTGGTTTTTCTTGCCTAAGTGTAGGACTTTACTTTTCTCTATATTGAATTTCATTTTGTTAGATACAGCCCAGTATTCTAGTCTGTCAAGATCCATCTAGATCTTGGGTCTATCTTCTTGGGTGTTAGCTATTCCTGCCAGCTTAGTATCATCTGCAAATTTGGTAAGTTCCCCTTCAATTCCCTCATCTAAGTTGTTAATGAAGATATTGATTAGATATTGATTGAAGAGCACTGAGCCTAAGACGGAACCTTGTGACACCCCACTGCTTACTTCCCTCCATGTAGACTGAGACCCATTAAGGACTACTTATTGAGTATGGTTTGCCAGCCAGTTGCAAGTCCATCTAATGGTGGTGCTATCTATTCTACTTTTTTCTAGCTTACTAAGAAGTAGGTTGTGGTCTACTTTATTGAATGTCTTGCTGAAATCTAAATATATTATGTCCACAGTATTTTGCTGGTTTACTAATTTAGTCACTGTGTTGAAGAATGAAATAAGATTGGTTTGGCATGATCTGTTTTTAACAAACCCGTGCTGACTGCTAGTTATTACTTTACTTGTTTCTAGATGTTGGCAGATCTGTTTTTTTATTATCTTTTCCAGTATCTTCCCAGGTATTGATGTGAGGCTGATTGGTCTATAGTTTCCTGGGTCTGTTTTTGTTCCTTTTTTGAAGATGGGAACCACATCATCTCTTTTCCAGTCCTCTGGTAATTCCCTGGTGCTCCAGGGTTTTTGAAAGATATGGTGCAGTGGTTCTGAGGTGACCTCTGCCAGCTCCTTTAAAACTCTGAGATGTAATCCATCAGGTCCTGGTAATTTGTTTTCATCAAGATCAGACAGGTGTTCTCTTACTATTTTTTTTTTTGCTTATTTTAACTTTTATTTCTGGTCTGTCTTTTGTAGTTATGTTTTTGGTGGGTTGAGCTTCATTTGCATGTCAGGTACCAGATTTGGTGAAACTGAATTTAAATATCTGAACAGTATTTTAACTGGAAAATCATTTTAATTATAATTGGGGAGAAGACAATTGATGCTCTGTCAGCCCCTTCAGAGGTTTCTTTGGAACTGAGAGAACCTTGGGTCCTACATGTTCTGACAGAGAAGAGGGTGAGCAGCCTTCTTTTATTTTAGCCTTTGCAGAAGGAATTATATACCCTTGAGTGTGATTTACCTTGCTTTGAGTTGCCTATCTCAGACATGTAATTATATTCCTGAGAGAGCCTATCTGTTATATAGAGCCATGGTGGTTTAGTGGTTAGAATGCAGTATTGCAGGCTACTTCTGCTGACTGCTGGCTGCCAGCAGTTCGAGTCTTACTGCCTCAAGGTTGATTCAGTCTTCCATCCTTTTGAAGTCAGTAAAACTAGGACCCAGATTATGGGGGCAATATGCTGACTCTGTAAACTGCTCAGAGAGGGCTGTGAAGCAGTATATATAAGTCCAAGTGCTATTCTTATTGCTATACAGTAAAAGCATGTTTGGCTCCAAGGCTGAATGATAGAGAGCCAATATTCCTCCCAACTGGCTTTCATTTGTAACGCTTGAGGTTTTTGTTTTTTTTTACTATTGTCTCAGCTGTTAGGGAGAGGAAGGCATTTCCACTCTTTACTCAACTATGGTGAAGGGGGCCCAGATATCCAGGGAACCATATCAAGTTGTATAGTTTTTCCTCTCCTTGACCTAGGACTCAGAACTTGCAGCTTATAGAAGGCTGAGTCTTTTGAAGTTGCCCCAGTCTGAGTCCTCCATCAGCACTGTGGTTTTTCCAGGGCTTTGGGATGTTAGCATATTTTTAAGAAGCTGAACTTCATAAAGGCTTTTGTCAAGTATAATAGATTAAAAACCTATTGCAGATGCCTGGGTATAAATAATAGAAGAATACTTGCCAATCAGCACCTGCTTTTGAAAGTGGATAAAGGTGTTGTTCTGTTGTTTAAATAGCTGATCCTTTAGTCTGCCTGCTTCTCTTTCTTTATGAATGGAGAGTCTAAAATGGTTTGCTAAGTGACACATACAGTTGTGGGAAACAGCTGTTTTGCATTTTGCTGACTAGCATGAAGAAAAATCTACTCTTCTGAGGCCAGAAATTAAGGATGGTATCCAACAATATGCAGTGGCCAGCAGGATGGAGAATCTGGTGAAATGAATTTTTTCCTTCTTTCAGAAAGTTTCTTGAGATTTTTAAAACTCTCCTATGGGAATTGAGACTTCTGATTGCCATGATATATGAAGTGCATGGTACCTATAGCCTTTCCAGATGCACCTTAGTAACTATCATCTCTTTTCTGAAAAATCATGGCCCTGTGCAAACCAGACTTATTTCAACTATGGTATGTAGAATAAGATCCAAAACTGCACAGGTTTCCTCTTCATACTTATTCATAAGCTTCCTAAATATGTTCTAGAGCAGGGGTGTCCAACCTTGGCAACTTTGACACTTGTAGACTTCAACTCCCAGAATTCCCGAGTCAGCATAGTTGGCTGAGGAGTTCTGGGTGTTGATGTCCACAAGTCTTTTTCCAAAAGTTTTTTATTTTTTAAATTTTATGCATCTTTCCATGTGAGCAACATGTTCTCCCATGAGCTGTTCAGAGCTTGCAGAAGTGGGAGGTGCTTCAGTCTCTTCTGGAAAGGCTGGGCTTAAAACTCTGGGACGCTTCTCCTCCTCCACGGGACACCTCCTCAGCATCCCCCAGTTTTAGCTCAGCTTTTGTGGTAAGAGGTTGTGCACTCCCTGACTGGAATAGTTTCTGATTCAGCTAGTCAAGATTCAGGTTTGCTCTTGGGCTAATTTGGCTTGCAAATTTTCCCCCTTATTAATCTGGCAATTTCAAGGCTTATGGCTCTATTAGGTTATTCCCCCCGATCCATTGAGAGCAGCTCTTTTTGATTGGCAGAGCCTGCCACTTCGCAGGCAGTCTGAAATGGCCACTTCAGGCAATTAGCCTATCTAATTCCCTGATTGTCTTATCTTTGCGATCTTGCCGGAACGCTCGCAGCCCTGGCTCACTTCTCCTTACAGGATCATTTGTCTGACATTTTGGAGAGTCAGCAGCAATGGCTCATTAAACTGCTCAGGATTTAACACCAGAGATTCTGCCTTCCCGCCTTTTTAAATGGCTGGCTTCAAGTTTGCGCCTAAATATTACAGGTGCCATTCCCCGCTGGTTTCCCTTCTTGGGGACCGGGGCAAGTACTTTCCCACTCCATCTTCCTGGGATTATTTCTCTCTTGGCCTGCTGGCGTTGGATAAGCAGGCTAGTCCTTAAACAGGAATTTTTTGTTTTCTTCCCTCTCGCAATTGCTTTTGGATCATTACATTGGAGTGAAGCCTCAAGTGCCATTTCAAACAGTGGGACATTTTTGACAGGAAATGATCCATCCAGGACCTGTATAGCTGGTTTCCCTTGTTGGGGACCAGGGATCCTGAATATTTCTTGCTTGGAACGTTGGGGGGTTTCCCTTGTTGGGGACCCTTAGATACTGTTTCCCATATGGGCTTACATATAGATATAGGCATATGTATAGATAGATAGATAGATAGATAGATAGATAGATAGATAGATATGGCAGATGAGATTCTGCCGAAATGTTGCTACAACTTTAAAAGCACAACTACAATGACGTGGGATAATACCCGAAGGAAGCTGAATAGCAAACATGTAAGTACCCGCGAAAACCTAAGAAAACACACACACAC